>CAIGRN010078236.1:0-18314 GCA_903798345.1 Fraxinus anomala
TACTGCATCATATTATTAATAGTGAGGAATTGAAATAATTTCGTTGAAATATATCATTCGAAATAATGATTGACCAAATAAAATGACGTGATCATATAAAATTAAATTTACTAGAGAAACTTGAAATTTCTGGACACGATCCTACTAAAATTAAACTTACTAGAGAAACATAAAATTTTTGGCTCCTTTGAGTAGACCAATCTCGAAATTCGTATGCTCACATTAGGAGTCTTGATCGGATCGAATTGCTTATTAGAGTTTAATAGGCTCTGATATCATGTTAAGAATTGGGGGTCCATTTTAAAAGGTCAACCTTATTAAGATGAGTAGTCCAAACTCTTATAAATTAATCTATCTTTTCATCTTATTCGATATGGATTATATCCCTTAATATATTTAAATTTATAATACGCCTTAAGAGTGATTTATTCGATTCTACTATAAAATCTCTAGACAAAAATGAAGCAATTAATAAACATTGTCTCATTAATGAGGCATATACTCTTGATGAGTATTTAAACGTAACAAAAATTAAAATTTCAAAAGGGGTTCGCGTACTTGATATGTTGAAAATTGAAATATCTCAATAAGTTACGTCATTATGGAAAAAGAAATAGAATCGAAAAGAAAAGAAAAGAAAAAGTTGTCAACAACATTTTTGTACATAATAATGACGTAGTATAATAATTATCACAAGAATTGAAATAATTTCGTTGAAATATATCATTCGAAATAATGATTGACCAAATAAAATGACGTGATCATATAAAATTAAATTTACTAGAGAAACTTGAAATTTCTGGACACGGTCCTAGTAAAATTAAACTTACTAGAGAAACATAAAGTTTCTGGCTCCTTTGAGTAGACCAATCTCGAAATTCGTATGCTCACATTAGAAGTCTTGATCGGATCGAATTGCTTATTAGAGTTTAATAGGCTCTGATATCATGTTAAGAATTGGGGGTCCATCTTAAAAGGTCAGTCTTATTAAGATGAGTAGTCCAAACTCTTATAAATTAATCTATTTTTTCATCTTATTCGATATGGATTATATCCCTTAATATATTTAAATTTATAATACGCCTTAAGAGTGATTTATTCGATTCTACTATAAAATCTCTAGACAAAAATGAAGCAATTAATAAAGATTGTCTCATTAATGAGGCATATACTCTTGATGAGTATTTAAATATAACAAAAATTAAAATTTCAAAAGAGGTTCGGGTACTTGATATGTTGCAGATTGAAATATCTTAACAAGTTATGTCATTATGGAAAAAGAAATAGAATCGAAAAGAAAAGAAAAAGTTGTCAACAACATTTTTTTATGTAATATACTGCATCATATTATTAATAGTGAGGAATTGAAATAATTTCGTTGAAATATGTCACGATCGAAATAATGATTGACCAAATAAAATGACGTGATCATACTAAAATTGAATTTACTAGAGAAACTTGAAATTTCTGGACACGGTCCTAGTAAAATTAAACTTACTAGAGAAACATAAAGTTTCTGGCTCGTTTGAGCAGACCAATTTTAAAATTCGTATGCTCACTTTAGGAGTTTTGATCGGATCGAATTGCTTGTTAGAGTTTAATAATATCATGTTAAGAATTGAGGGTCCATCTTAAAAGGTCAACCTTATTAAGAGGAGTAGTCCAAACTCTTATAAATTGGTCTATCTTTTCATCTTTATTCGATATAGGATTCTTTCCCTTAACATATTTAACTTTATAATACGCCAAAGCCTAATTTACTCTATTCTACTATAAAATCTCTAGACGAAAATGAAGCAATTAATAAAGATGGTCTCATTAATGAGGCATATACTCTTAATGAGTATTTAAACATAACAAAAGTTAAAATTTTAAAAGGGGTTCGGGTACTTGATATGTTAAAAATTGAAATATCTCAATTAGTTATGTCATTATGGAAAAAGAAATAGAATCGAAATGAAAAGAAAAGAAAAAGTTGTCAACAATATTTTTGTACATAATATACTGCATCATATTGTTAATAGTGTGGAATTGAAATAATTTCGTTGAAATATATCGATCGAAATAATGATCGACCAAATAAAATGACGTGATCATACTAAAATTGAATTTACTAGAAAAACTTGAAGTTTCTGAACACGGTCCTAGTAAAATTAAACTTACTAGAGAAACATAAAGTTTCTGGCTCGTTTGAGCAAACCAATTTTGAAATTCGTATGCTCACTTTAGNAACACGGTCCTAGTAAAATTAAACTTACTAGAGAAACATAAAGTTTCTGGTTCGTTTGAGCAAACCAATTTTGAAATTCGTATGCTCACTTTAGAAGTCTTGATCGGATAGAATTGATTGTTAGAGTTTAATAGGCTCTGATACCATGTTAAGAATTGGGGGTCCATCTTAAAAGATCAACTTTGTTAAGATGTGTAGTCCAAACTCTTATAAATTGATCTATATTTTCATCTTTATTCGATATGAGATTCTATCCTTAGTGTATTTAAATTTATAGTACACTTGAAGCGTGATTTATTTGATTATACTATAAAATCTCTAGACGAAAATGAAGCAATTAATAAAGATGGTTTCATTAATGAGGCATATACTCTTGATGAGTATTTGAACATAATAAAAATTAAAATTTCAAAAGGGGTTCGGGTAATTGATATGTTGCAAATTGAAATATCTCAAAAAGTTATGTCATTATAGAAAAGAAATAGAATCGAAAAGAAAAAAAAAATTGTCAAAAACATTTTTGTACATAATATACTGCATCATATTATTAATAGTGAGGAATTGAAATAATTTCGTTGAAATATATCATTCGAAATAATGATTGACCAAATAAAATGACGTGATCATACTAAAATTGAATTTACTAGAGAAACCTGAGATTTCTAGACGCGATCCTAGTAAAATTGAATTTACTAGAGAAACCTGAAGTTTCTAGATTCAATCATACTAAAATTGAATTTACTAAGGAAACTTGAAGTTTCTGGACGCGGTCCTAGCAAAATTAAACTTACTAGAGAAACATAAAGTTTCTGGCTTGTTTGAACAGACTAATCTTGAAATCGTATGCTCACTTTAGGAGTCTTGATCGGATCGAATTGCTTGTTAGAGTTTAATAGGCTCTGATATCATATTAAGAATTGGGGATCCATCTTAAAAGATCAACCTTATTAAGAGAAGTAGTCCAAACTCTTATAAATTTGTCTATATTTTCATCTTTATTCGATATGAGATTATATCCCTTAACATATTTAAAGTTATAGTACGCTTCAAGCGTGATTTATTCGATTCATATATAAAATCTCTATAGGAAAATGAAGCAATTAATAAAGATGGTCTCATTGATGAGGCATATACTCTTGATGAGTATTTAAATATAACAAAAATTAAAATTTCAAAAGGGGTTCTGGTATTTGATATGTTGAAAATTGAAATATTTCAATAAGTTATGTCATTATGGAAAAAGAAATAGAATTAAAAAGAAAAGAAAAAGTTGTCAACAACATTTTTGTACATAATATACTGCATCATATTATTAATAGTGAAGAATTGAAATAATTTCGTTGAAATATATCGATCGAAATAATGATTGACCAAATAAAATGACGTGATCATACTAAAATTGAATTTACTAGAGAAACTTGAAGTTTCTGAAAACGGTCCTAGTAAAATTAAACTTACTAGAGAAATATAAAGTTTCTGGTTCTTCTGAACATCTAAAAGTGTATACTTATGCGAAATGAAAATGAAAAAAGTAACGTTGTAATATGAAATATACGACTCTTTATATAATGAATTTCGCGAAACGATAGAACATTATATATTTAAATGATATTATCACACACAAAGGTAAAATAATGTATATTTAACACATGGATAATGGAAATTAGGAATAATATTTATGGCGTGTGTGATCATGTGTGATAATCATATGATTAAATGCTTTTCTTACGAATTCGAATTAGGAATATAATCGGGTCATGTTAAACATATCTTTGATATATATATTTTGGAAAAGAATATTGAATATTATCGGATAATCGATTGTCACAAACATGTTGACCACACTAATTAACATAACTTGATAATTGGAGCTAGATGTCAATAGGTGAAATCGAAAATCCAATACATTTGTTTCGTTATTTGATAAAAATCAATGTTTATTACTTTTATAGTTAAAATTAGTATAGTAAACCAACAATCAATCTCTTTTGTTTTACATTTATTGAATTTGGTAGTAACTAATATACTAAACTTGAACTTTATTCCTCTTGGGGCAATATTCGTAACTCGCTATGTATTATTTGACATTGATTACGTACGCTTGCGAGATTTTATTGAAATCTCCATCTCGTCCCCCACAACTTCATTGTTTGGTTCCTTCTTTTTCCACCTTGAACATAAAAGTTTGAAGTATGGTACATTTTTTTTTTTTTTTTGCATCCAACATAAAAGTTAAAAATATTGTACGTTAATCTCACTATATATAAGTTGGAAGTTGGAACGCTGGATTCCTTATTTCACTTCCACAAATATTAATTAAACAATTAAATAGTGATATTAGAGGCATCGACAATTATCTACTATGGTCAATAAGAAGAAGCTTATCCAATCTACACCCAATGTGTAACACCCTATGTTGGGTCGTCTACCACTAAGAGACCCTTTACATTCATACTGGGCCGCCTACCGCTATAAGGCACTCTACGCTCATGCTGGGCTGTCTATCGCTAAGAGGCCCTCTACATTCACGATGGGCCGCCTACCGCTATGTGGCACTCTACGCTCATGCTGTGCTACATATCGCTATGAGGTCCTCTACATTCATGTCGGGCCGCCTATCACTATGAGGCACTCTGTGCACATACTGGGTCGGCTACCACTACGGGATCAGTACAACACAACCATAAAATACCATTGAGTTTGATGAAAACCGACCCCTGGAAAAGTGAAGACCCACAGCTCAAGACGTGAGGGTAATGCATCTATAAATACCCATAAGACAAGACAAGTATGGATCTTGAAACTCTATCTATTTAAATACCCATTATTTTTCCTCCTATATTAAAAAAAACCTACTAATTCTCACGTCGGAGGTACAACGAGGAAGAAAGCCCTAATCTCATTTTACAGGTTGCGTTTGTTCATCGGAGTAGCTGAAACACCTTACATCCCAAGGAGGATGTTGAATCTAGTTTCATAACTGTTTCATTTGTGCCATATGTGGGAACTTGTACTGGACATAGAAGCTATGTCAAGGAGACGTACTAGAAGTGAAATGCGCATGGTTGGGAACACAGCAGAGATGAAGTCTTAATCCGTTCCAAGAGGTCACGACCTGCCATCGTCGCTGCATTATGCGACGCATAGTCAATTCAGTGTTCTAGAAACTCAATTGGCAATGATGATGATCCTCTCGCAAAGTCAATCGCAAAAAGCTGCAGCCCATCGTAGAATCCGTCGGAGGCCATACGCGAACAACCGCCACAAGAGGCGTCGACGTTTGTCACTCCAATTATTCAACCAACAGCAGGAGGCTACCGGGTCGCAGCTACGCAGTTCTCACAACCTACGATAAATTTGGAACGAAAGATGGAAGAAATGATGGCCTAGAAGATAGACGATGCATTATCCAAAAATGAAGGACAAACATAGGCAAATGTGATGGAAATATGGGATATGAAGGAGCTCGAATGGCCAAAGCCGATGTCGACGCCCCCTAGCAAAAGAAATCGGAGCAAGCATTGCCACTTTCACAGGGATCACAGACACGATACTGAAGATTGCCTGCAACTAAAGGAGGAGATTGAGCGCCTTCTGAGACGGAGACACCTGAACAAATATGTGAGGAATGACAAAGGCAAGAAAAAGGTTGAGGATCGCCTTCCCACATCTAGAGCCCGAGTGATAAATGTGATCACTAGCGGGATAGCAGCAGGTGGAGACTTGAATTCAGCAAGGAAAAGCTATGCACGTTCTCTATCCAGAAGAAGGCACGGTTCTATCATAGCATCACATTTGGGGAGGAGGATTTGATTGGTGTGGCGTGCCCCCCATTATGATGTCCTGGTAGTTGTGGGCGACATAGCAGATTTTGATGTCAAGAGAGTGTTGGTCGACGGAGGAAGTGCAGCGAATGTTCTTATGTGGGATGCATTTCTGGGTTTGAAGATTTCTTCCGAGAAACTGAAAACGATGACCACCCCTCTACAAGGTTTTGGGGGAGCAACTATGATACCAGAGAGAACTGTGGAGCTTCCGGTCACGCTGGGTACTTATCCGACAACCATGGTAATCATGGCAAGCTTCATGGTTGTCAAAATCCCTATGGCATACAATGCCATCTACGGTCGACCGCTACTAAATGCTGAAGGTAGGTGTGGTCCCTTCGACCTACCACCAGGCCATGAAGTTTCGGACTAGTAGAGGGGTTGGGTGTGTAAGGGGGGATCAGCATATTGGACATCCAAATTTGTTTGTTAGATGAAGAAATGGACGTATTTTGTATTAAATTGTTAAAATTGGAGGGAATGTTATAGAGATATTTAATGTGGTCCCCAAAAATGAATAATTTTTATTTTTTAAGTAATTAATCCTCGATAAATTAACTACTATTTTTTCTTGAAGGGAACAGAAAACTACCTTTACTTTGTAATATATTAAAAAAATATTTTGAACAAATTTCAAAATATTATTAATATGGAAGAAACAAGGAACAATGAAATTTTTTATTGTAACGTTTTATAATTTTCTATTTTGCGAACTTAATTTTGATGAAATGGTTTAAAATTCCGTCACATATTCTTGCTATTTTTTATGAAAATTATTTTTTACGGACATGGCTTTTCAATCTAGAATAGTTTCAAAACCTTGATACATGCATGAGGAATAAAATTCACCAATCATAATCAAGTATTTAGTCATAATTAAACAATTTAGCACGTTGTTAAACTTCGGTAGATTGAATGAACTACACACAACAACTGAACAACTCAAATTGACTTTATCTTGTTTTACTGTCTAAGATCAATGGTTTGCCCACAAATATCATATAAATATTCAATATTTTAGTGATCGTAGAAGCATCTGTAAAGAAAGCAAAACATTATAAAAAGTGATCGAAAATTACATAATAATACTTTGCATTTGTTATTCAATTGAACTCTAAATTTAGCCACTTCTTTCAATTGGGTCATTGAAATGTAATAATAAAACCACTGAACTTTTTTTTTTTTTTCTCTTTTTTTTTTTTAATATATATCCCATCCGTTCCTTCAGTGTGTCAAAGAGAGAATGGCGTGGCAGCAATGCTTCATAACTTCTTTAGTTAAATGACGCAAAACGAAAACGTGAATAATAATAATAAAAGGTAAGAATTCATAACACACGAACGAGTATTGCTCGAGTTTCACTCAAATGGATGTGAGAAATATTGAAATTCACCAAATAACAAAATAAAAAAAAAAAAACTGAATTATTATTAATCAAAATGCAAATGTAGAGTTTTCAAACTCTTTTAACAAATATTTAAATTAGAGTCAAAACGAAACCTAATAAAATTCAATATCGGACAAAGAGGGACAGCTTTCAGGTAATAAACCCTAATCCTCATTTACCTTTGCTAAATGGTTTAGGGTCGTGATGTTTCGGCTTTGGGAACATGGTGTTTTTAACAAGTTAAGATACCAAGTCAAAAAATAAAAATTAATCAACGAAAATTCGACAATCAAGTTAAAAGTCTGCTCAAAACAATTTTATCCTTTTCAGTCAAGCTTGTTATAGTTGAAGCTATAAATAAATTAATTTATTCAATATTCAGTCACATATATCATTATATCTCTCTAAAAGTAAATATAACAAAGGAATTTCGAATAAGAGAGAAGGATTTGAATTTCAATTCATTAGTAAAACAGAGCTATATGCATTTTCAAGTATCCTTGATACAAAATTAAGTAAAAAGTCAAAAGACATATTTGGTCAGTTATCGAGTCCAATCCAAACCCAATATGTCCTGGATTATTCGAGATGGATTCCTTCAATGAACTATTCATTTGTGCATCAGATTAATGTACAATTACACAGATCTTCAAAAACCAGCCCAAGATTAGGCTATTGGCAATAATCCTTACAGGGATGGATGAGATGATCCATTCTTGGACACTTAAGCCAAGGAAAAGAGCTTGAATAAGCACTGAGGGACAGAGAGAACGAATCCTGAAAGAATCAAGAACCATTTTCACAGAAAAGAGGGAGACGATGTGTCACCGCCTGGACGAGTCGTAGAGAGTGTCAGATACTCTCGAAGGGGGCCAGTATCGAAACACTGACCTACCAACGATGTTTTTGATGGGCAATGGACCCCTGAGAAAGAAGAAAATAATAATAATAATGTTAGAATATACGAAATTAAACATGGCATTATAACAATCTAATCACTAGTTACAATTGCTTTGTGTTCTCTTTATCGTTATAGTTTTCTCTGTTCAGTTTTGCTACACTTACATCTTAGTTAATATTCTATGATGTGGCACACAGTTTTGCCATTAATTTTAACTGCAGTTAAAACAATCAATGGCCTCAATTTTTACACATCATAGAATGTCAACCATGATATACAAATGGAATGTACAAGTAGCTTAATTCTTCTCCGTTTTTGTTCTTCCATTCTAAAAGACTTCTCACAGCACATATGGGATAGAACAATCACAAACAATATATGGAAGAAGGAACCAAGGAAGAGCGATAGAGTAAAAGTTATTTTTAAGATTTCAGCAGTATTTCTTCAGATGTTTACAAATATAGTAATTAATTACCAGTTATGAGAGTCGAAACTGTTATTACGGTTATCTCCCATCACGAACACATAGCCTTCAGGTACAAGCTATAATAAACAAAAACAAAGAGCAACAATTTTCAAATCAATGCATATAAATCGTATAGATATGTGACATGGTATCATCAAGAAAACAGAATGGAAAACAAGTTAGGGCCATTACCACTGGATCCATTTCATAAGCAAGTGGTTCCAAGATGAAATCCTCATCTTGAGCAATATCATTCACTAACAATTTTCCACCATGAACCTGCACAAAATTATCAAATTGGACTACTTGTTAGAGGTGATCAGATAAGAGAATTGACATTCAAACGTTCGAACAATAAACTTGGTGATTGTTTGGCACCTATTAATTTATAAACATAATCGGTCAAACCTACTTTTTAGCTACAAATTTCTTGGGACCCACTAGTACTAATTCACCACTCTTTTTCATCTATTCATAATTTAAACCCATTATAATCACTTCTCAAACATGCGCACTTACTTCTACACAGTCCCCAGCTGTTGCTACAATTCTTTTGATGAAAATGTCACTCGAACTAAAACCAATATCCTGCAGAGAGCATCAATTTTAAAGACTGGTATGTTGGCTCAGGGTGTGACAAAAATAACAGTATTTGTTCTCTAAATTATGCAGTTGACGAGTTCAGGACATACCTGAAGAATGGGGGGCACCTTAAAAATAACAATGTCGGAGACTTCGGGATTCTTGAAAATGTAAGAAACCTGAAAACCCACAAAAAAAAATAAAAATGGTCAGCTTGGTAGTACACATTAAATATTAAGCTATCGAGCTTAACAAAGCCTACAATCAAGCTTATTCTTGCAACTACTCCTAGACCACATCAAACTTGGACTTCTTCAATCAATGAAGGCCAGCCAGAGAAAGTATAAAAACAAGGTAAGCAAGCAATCCATAAGCAGTAATAGCGGCGCGCTCCATATTATTGGTTTGATCACATGTTCACAATTTCCACTAAAAGCAATAAGCTAAAAATATTGCTTCAAGCCTTAAACAGGTCAATTGAATAGATGGTGTTCATAAGTCGAAATTCTCGCACTAATGGCCAAAAACTGATTATGATTTCTAGACACAAGATCTTGATCAAAACTACTTCCTTAATCTGATCCACAATCCAAATCTGGCAATAGAAATTGTTTTTAATACTTCATTTATACACAGTTAAGTTCCTCTATAAACATGATTTACTTATAGCTATCACAATTAAAATTCAGCTGAGGCAAGTATCTCTATACCTTCTCAGCTAGAATGCGATCGCCCACATTAAGAGTTGGGTACATAGAAGTGGAAGGAATATACTTCGGCTCAGCCAATGACGATTTGAACAGTACACTAACACTGAATGCAGTGAAAGCCGCCTTGGCATCCTCCGAGCAGAAGCAGAGATTCATCAACTTCGAAAGCCAACTGTGTCTGTTCCTACTATTGGGCAGAAAAACCTTCAAACTACTACCACCACTCTTGGCCACTACAAAAGCCTCTGAACACTTACTAGCACTGCTGTTTTCAATCACGCCTTCGCTGCCACAACTAATACACTGAGTCCCACCTTTATCCACCTCCGTACTCGCCAGCTCGTTGCACGGCAGCGACCTGGAACCCTGAAGAAATGGAATGATCGAAGAAGCCTTGAATGGCGAAATCCCAAAAACACCCACGTTGGGTACACCCGTTGACTGCTTCATCAAAGAGATTAATCCCACAACAAGTGGCGATTTCGTACTTTCACCCACGATTTCCCGGGCCAACGTCGAAGTGAGGGAGAAAGATGAGGCTGTACTTATGGGCTTTGACTTGGATTTAGGGTAGAAATCGGAGTAATTGGAGTCGAGTTTTTGACTTGCAGGGTGGTGGAAGAGGCGGGAGCGGGTGGCGACGTGGAAGAAGCGTGAGGCGGAGGATTTGGATGTGGCGGGGTAGGCAACACTCTGAGCGATGTAGCCGGAGTAGGTGACGCTTAATTTGATAGCCATAACGACGAATTGCAAAAGACTGATGAAAACGAAAAGGAAAATAGTGGGGTGATTGACGAGCTCTGAGAATAGAAAGAGCTCTAGAAGCCAAGAAATGCCATTGGGTTCGAAGAGATCAGTGATGAAACGGACGGGAAAGGAGGGAATTGAAAAGTTGGTTTATATCGGAGGGGTCTGGAGGAAATTGGAGGTGCGTCTGAAGGGGAAAATCGGAAAGTGGAACCCTGTCGGCTGAGGACGTCGTCGACAGGGGCAGAGCTGGTGGGAGGAAGGCGTAGGATGGCTGGAGAGAAGAGAAGGGGTTGATTTCGTTGGAAAATGATATGGTCAACGAAACTGACAAGATGCCAGAGGCTATTTAATAAGAATTTTTTTTTAGGAAAAATAAGTTATGAAATGATGAATTTTTGTTGTTGTTAAAAAAAAAAAAAATTGAAGTTTAGGTGTAAAATATTTTATTGTGTAAATGTGTGGTTGAAAATGAATTTAAAAAACTAATTAATTTAATGTAAAACAAACAAGGACTAATATGGATGGGATTAATTAGGTCAATGAAATATTGAGTAAATATGTGAATAGTTGTTGGAAGAAAAAGAAAAAGAAAAAAGAAATTCAATCATCTCATCAATATTGAGTAAATATGTGAATAGTTATTGAAAAAAAAAAAAGAAATTATGTTATGTATCATTATGTTAACGATCGCGCTACTAGTACAAGGGCGTTCACAATCGTTTTGACAGTGTGACGTAGCGTTTAAAAAAAAAAAAACATAAATTGACAACTTAAAAAGACGAATGAACACATATCTCACCCATTTTCTACCAAATCGTAACCCTAGAAAGAGATCGCCGTTTCGCCAACCCACAGTCCTCACAACCTCCGGCCTACGTCACCCCGTTGAAGAAGAAATGAACCTCAATCTATTTACCTCTAAAACAAAGAACGGGGTTTGAAAACGTTTCCGTTATAGTTGGTCCGAATGTAGATCGACAAACAAGTTGTGAGCTGCAAACTTCCGACCACCGTGAAGTCTAAACCACAATTATCATCTGCCTATGAACACATCATTTATACACATCGCTTGGGAGTAAGCAAATGTTGTAATTGTTGCTATATTTTTTTGTATGGGTTTTATATTTGTGTTGAAAGAAATGAATTCTTCGTCTTCGTCGATGACAATTTTTTTATTTCGACGTGGTTTTGTTTTTGTTATTATATCTGCGATTTTGTAAGGGTTTTACGATTGCTACCGTTTTCAACGTATTGTATACAAGTCACTAATTTGAGGTTTATATTTGGTGTTTCAAAATGTTGGTGAGATTTATACCGGCATTTTTGGGTTTTTCCTTGCTGGAATCTAATTTGAGCTTTGTATTTTTGGATTTTTCCTTGCTACATCCAAATTGGTGAGAATTATACCAATTTAAGCTTCTTATTTTGCTTGCTTGCGTGCTTAATCCGTGCCAGAATGGGAAACATTTTGACATTCTTTCTTTATGGTTTAATTATATATTAGAATGGTCAGGAAGAATTCCGAAATTTGCCATAGTTGTAGAGGCAAATGGCACTTCTTCGTCGAATGCCCAGTTAAACGACAGTGCCCATTGTGTAAGAATGGATTTCAGAAGTGTTTTTAGGTCGAAAAGCCGACTGCTAATAAAGGGAGATTATTCACATGTTGCAGTAATAAATGCGGTTATTGGGATTGGGTTGTAGAAGGACAATCAAGCGATGAATCCAGTAACGCTAGCTCTATCTCGGTCACAACTGTGACCAAGGAAGCAGTTGAAGGTATGTCCCACAGGTTCGAATCTCAAGTTCGATTAACTGAAGAAGCAGACTTCGAGATATCTGTGAACGGACGATCCACAGGAGCAAAGGAAGCTCGAAAGGGATTGTAAAAGGAAAGGAGCCGACTTGATCCGTAGTTAATGCGTTGAACGTGTTATGTACTAACTTATCTAAAGGTTTTATTTTTATTTTTTTTTCGTATCAACGAAGTATGTAGTTGTTAGCGGATTATGGATGAAAACAATGTCACTTTTATCATTTTATTATGCTAATATCAGTTTGTTGTTGTTGATGATTCCATTTGATAAGTTTTTTCAACAATGAATTTGGGGGTGGAACTACACCCACTTCCCACCACAATGCCATATATTCAAGACATTCTTCCACACCATAACTGGCTCATTGAAAGACAATGTGAGCAAAATGTCCATCACACACACTAAAAACTGATCAACATTAAACCAAAGAGGAATTACATCAAAATGGATTCACTATTATCACTTGCAATAGATAATGTCAAAATACATGTCAATGAAAAATAAATTGTTTTCTAGATTTTGAAATCTAGTACAGAAATGCCTTAACTTTTTTCGTCACATTTTTATTTTAAACCATTTATTAAGTAACACGTCACGTATTTGATGATAGTTTCTGGCGAAAAAATCTATTTGGACATAAAAAGAATTATTTATCTCTCATATTTTTAATAAGCAAAATAAAAACAACATATGCGAAAGTTCAACAAAATATTTTTACCTTATTGCAAAGATCTTTCATTCACATATTTTTTTTAATAAGAACGTTTTCTAAAACTTTTTGACCCTTGAATTCAAAGTATCCTACATTCACGCAATTCATAGGAATCAACAAGCAATCAATATTTTATAATCAAGGGTGTAATACTCTTAGTGTAACGGTCCTTATATAAGCACACAAATAGAATGTTTGGATAGAAACCGTCGTAAGAGACAAAGTATGCTAAATAATTGAAGGTTATGAATATGAATGCAATGGAAAGAGTTTGGAACACAAGTGTATAAATGATAAAAGATTAAGATCTTTAATTATAATTAAAATGTGGTGCAGTTAACAAATGTTCTGATGTCCATATAATTATCCATTAGATATCCTTGTTGGAACCCTAAACTTTTGGAATATATACATGGACCTAAATGGCATAAATGTCCTTACAGTCCGATCATAGTCCAAAACGAAAAGAGAAATATCCATAACAGACGCAACCTATATATTGTCATAAAAACTTAGAATACTCTTCATTTTCCGATTATTCTTTTTATTTACACGTCTTTTGTAGATTTAAATCAATATTTCAAAAATTGATTCAGAGATCAATTAAAAAGATAAAGAGTCTATCAAATAGTCGAACAAGTGGTATAATAATATTTAACGCGTCAATATCATTGATAGCAGATTATTTTGAATAATGTAACACCTTTTACATTGTTAAGCAACATGAGGCTACTTTCCGCTCATAAAAAGGTTAAATAGGGATTTGGTCAAACTTATTTTGGATATTTGGATCAAATTTTCTAAAATAGGGTAAATTCGAGGAAAGTTTGATCATTTAATTTTACTTATCATTTTAATATCACGTCACCTAAATTGGAATTTCTCGCCCACAATTTTTTGAAAATAAAGGGATGTCGATATCAATAAGGAAGGAATATACATTTAACATTATTGTTAACTTATTATTAATACAGTCTAAGGCAAATAGAGATTAGACAATTTTGAACCACATTAGACCATCTTTTGTATGTTTAGAAAATATTATGAATAATTATTATTTACTGTCGAGTCCAACTTATCAAATATTAATTTCCACTAAAATTAAATTAAGAATGCCATGCACTTGGTCAAGTTTCCGACATATTCCCCATTAATATATAATTAAATCCAATATTTCTTGAAGACTAATAGTTAATATTGACTTACTATCTATCTTCAAGAGTGTGATCGTAATGTATTCCTCTTAGTCAAGAGCCCTTATCTCGTATGTACATGACATGCTCTTCTTATTTTAGCTATATTAACGTCGTTCTGCAGGAAATTTATTGGTTTATAATTCCATAGTTCTAAATGTAATCTGAAAAATTGTCAATCAACGTAAATAATATTTAGGGTGCGTTTGATGAATATTATTGAGGAAAGAATGTATTTTAAATAGTGATATGATGAGAAATATGTGATTAAAAAGTAAAGAAAAATTATTAATGTGATGAAGAATATTATTTTAAAAAAATCTGTACCAAACAGTGACTTAATGGGAAACCTTTCTATAAATTAGATAAAGTTCGAATCTATTAGTTAACGTTGCCAAAATAATATAATTGTTGAAATTTTATGGAAAATGAAACGTGGAAAAAAGAAAAGTTAAAATTGTGCTCGACTTTGACGTCATTATTAGGTTGTGACGCAGGGGCATTCGTCATCAGTAGTAGTTAGTTGCTGCCATGTCATAATTTAGTCCCAATTATTTGAGGATAGTCAACTGTTGACTGAGTTAATTGGCATTTAATGACTAGATACAATGAAACTCATCGAATCTTAGTAACCAAGCGGCACGTGTTTGGTGTCCATTCTTTTCTTTGTAAATACACTACATAGACACTTTCTAATAGAAATTTTCTTTCTTTCTACAAGATTCCAACAAATTAAACATTGTCACTTGACAAAAAAATTCATAAATTGATTTATAATTTTCGCGTTGAGTTTGAGTCATCAACATGGTTTNTTGGTGTCCATTCTTTTCTTTGTAAATACACTACATAGACACTTTCTAATAGAAATTTTCTTTCTTTCTACAAGATTCCAACAAATTAAACATTGTCACTTGACAAAAAAATTCATAAATTGATTTATAATTTTCGCGTTGAGTTTGAGTCATCAACATGGTTTATATAAGAGGAACATACAAACTTTGAGCTTCGTCTCTTGTAGAACTTTTACTTCTGTCTTCTGTGGCACTGTTAGCTCTATATTTCTGATTTCATTAAATATTAACGCTCGTCCTTACTTTATTACGGTTTTCATTCAAAAAAATTTATTAAGAATTCATAAAACCATAAATTCAACTTCCAATTTGGATAAACAAACAAAAATAGGCTTTATTTATCTTTGAAGCCCAAGGCCCAGTCCATAGTCAACGTGAAGATTTGGGCCGCCCATTCCCAATTAGAGTGTATAACTTACCCTTGCTAAATTTGGGTAAATAACTCGAGGAGAAAAATGAGACCTGCCAAGTTTTAACTTCCTGCCTTGAAAAATAAAATTGTTTTATTCAGGTTTTTAATATGAGATTGGTTTATGGTTTTTTTTTTTTTTTGAATAATTGTATATTTGTGTATATATATTTTTCAACAATTGAAGGCATTTGTGTATTCTTGTGTCATGGATGACAGCGAGATGGATAGAAGAATTATGTTGATTTTGAAATAACCATAAGCTTAATTGAAACGAGCTTAGAAACATATTTAGAATTTTGTTGCATTGATTTGATATGAATGATTGAGAATTATGTTGATACTAGTCACAGTCACACAACATTATAAGTTACAATTACAAAATATAATAGGTCAAAGTCACATACGTATTAAAAATGAAGTTTACAAACTGTGGGAAGATGTAATCAGTTCGTTACAAATTTTTCAAAAGAATAATATTATTTAACACTAGTCTAGATGACGTGTAAGCGCCATTAATTGATAGATCACCTTTAAAGTAAGAAAATAAAATACATTTAAAATGTCCAATCACTTGCGTGATATTTATACCGGTGCTTTAGCACGTATTATTCTTTTCGGAATTGTGATCGAAAAATATGGCGGTCGATGCCCGTGACCGAAAAAATTGTTTAAAAACATTATTCAATTCTCAGCTTCACCAATAAATGAAAAAACGGTAATGAAACTGTGGCGACTGGAAGGAAACATTTATTTTTGGTGAAATCATGTTGGGAAATTAGAGCCAAATTGTTCATCTATTCTAGAAAAATCACGCTATGGATGTGGCAGATTCTGCTTTTTGTTTTAGGACGAGTGATAACATTGGGAAACAAGATAACTGATTGAATCATCATCCCTTGATAACTCTCAATTTACATTACATTAATCTCTTGATTTTCGTGATTTTTAGGAAACATAATATTGCTTGACGACTTGATTTTATGAAGAATTCTAAAAATAAAATAAAAAATGAAAACAATTATATCAATTGATCTCACAAATCCGTCCTTAACAAGATCTTCTCCGATGTCCCAAAGAAATAAAAGAAAAAAAAAATTAAAATATAATCATCATGATGAGAAGAAAAATTACTTCCGGTAATGATTTTCTAGAAGTATGTTAATTCGAAGAAATTTATAGGTTTTCATTTAGAATCATGCTACCCTTACGGAATATTTCTGACGGAATTTTTACAAAATTATACTCGTTAAGATTTCATTTGCAGTTGAAAAAAAAAAAAAAAAAAACTGCCAATCGAGTGCTGTAAAAATTCTGTAAACAATAATCTTGTACTTATGGCTTTTTCCTTTCCTTTTTATTCAATATGTAAATTTAGTTTTAAAAAAATTACATTCATTACTTATTACAAAATCTCTCAACTCCTTTTATGTTCATTACAAAAAGGAATTTGTTACTGAAATACAATATTACTTAAATTACACTTAAGATTACAGTATAGCAATTGTTGTACTTGAATCAAAATATTTATTAAAGTCTAATGTACTTTTGAAAACATTTTACAAATACTTGATTTGAACTTTTAAAAATAATTATGGGTTTAGGCCTAACTTCCTTGTTAAATTTTGTTGTGTTAATCGCCTATCAGCATCTCCAGAATATTCTCTAAATATAAAATGATTTTTATTTTAGAGAGTTAATGCTTAAAAATGAGTTTAAACAGACTTTATATTTTAACTTTCTAAAATAGAATGTGCGTTTGGCTCTCCAAATTTAGAGAGTCAAACTCACTTTTTATTTTTAATGTATAATGATTGCATATAATAAATTACATATTAAATATTATACTTTTTAAAATATTTAAATCATATTTAAATTGAGGGGTCAATTGACACATAAAAAAATATGTTACATAAAATATAAAAATAAATCAATAAACGTTTCTCGAGAAAAGCAAAATAAAGAGTCAAAATAAAGGAGTAATGTTATGTAGCTCAACTAGAGTTACAATTCAAATCTAGTTGGCACTAGATGATAGACTAAATGAAATGTGTAATTAAATAAATAATTTAATTTCACTTATAATTTAATGCAACATTAGCGTCAACTAGATTGATGTTGCAACTTTAGTGAGATTAAATAGCATTACTCTAAATAAAGAACATGTTATAGCTAGAGCGTATAAAAATTTTGACTCTATAATTTTAAAAATGTTCTTTATAATACAAAAGATACTTTTTATAAATAAAGAGTTTCTTGAAAGTACTCTTATGCGGTATATCACATTTAATTACATTCATTTTTTTGCATATTTTAAATTGTTAATTATAATCTTCTCACGCTGCTCTACACGAACCAATTCATCGTTTTCTTTTAAAAGTATCTTAGTTTGTTACGATACCTCACACATTGCACGACCTAGAATAAAGCATTAGAAGCCAACTTACTATAAATAAAAAAGCAATTATTCAAATTCCTC
>CAIGRN010078280.1:0-21485 GCA_903798345.1 Fraxinus anomala
AATTAGAATAGTGATTGATGGAAGATTGTGTGGTTAAAAAGTAAGGAGAATTTTTGGGTTTATGTGTAATATTATTTTATTGATAGAATGTGTGGTTGAAATGAAGAATGAGAAATAGAATGAGAAAAAAATGAGTTTCAAACATGGGCTCTATTATGTCTCAAAATTTAAGTCATTAGTTATTTAAAGTATTTTTAAAATTAATGTATAAAAAATTATAATATCATAACAATGTCATACTTATATATATGTAGCAAGAAAAAAAAAACGCAGAATTCATAATGGAAACAGCACAACAGGAAAGCAACTTTTTGTAGGCTACAGTCTTCATTGTCCTTACAAACAATAATGTATCTATGATCAATATTCACTGTGTAGAAGACCCGTATAGAAAGAGATTGTAAAGCTACCAAATCCCCAGAGAGAAGGGCCTTCATGGTTTTCGTTTCTTCAAGATCGATTTTTTACATGCGTCTATCAAGCTCAAATTCTTCATATTTCAAATGGATCATAATTTTCATGTTCTTCTACATGTGCGTGTTGACTCAATCCGATCCGAGAATTTCAGAAGCTGCGCTTCTCTGTGGCCCAAGGACGACTCCAAATAACGATTACATCCAATTATTTGTTAAAGTAATGGAAGTTCTTTCTCAACAAGTCACTTCTCAGAATTGGGGTAGTCATGCAGTAAATTCCAACACAACTTGGATTTACAGTTTAGCCCATTGTTACAGAGATTTATCGCACGATGATTGTCTCCAGTGCTATGCGGCGAGTCGAACCCGCCTCCCCCGCTGCATCCCCGGCGTGGCTGGCCGTATATTTCTCGATGGGTGCTTTTTGCGGTACGATAATTACAGTTTTTTTGGAGAAGCAGTAGACCGAAATTGGGATAGACGAGATTGTAACAGTTCAATTGTTGATAATCCAAATGAGAATCAGTTCACCCGATCGAATTTTAGTACAAGTGTCGAGGATTTGATTGATAATATTACAGCAAGTGCAGTGTTGAACGATGGTTACGCGGTGGCCGGGTTGAAGGGTGTTTATGGATTGGCGGATTGTTGGAGAACTTTGAGCAGAAATAGTTGCAGAGAGTGTTTGACGGCGGCGCGTAGGGAGGTAATAGGGTGTTTGCCTAGCCGGGAAGGCAGAGCATTGAATACTGGTTGTTATTTGAGATATTCTACTCAGAAATTCTACTCTAATCATTCTGATACAACAAATAGTGGTTCTGGTAAGTTTGATTAATTCTAGGTGACTAAAATTTTTGTTCATCAAACTCATGTCGGATTTACTAAGATTTTGGATTATAATCTGTCAAGTTCTAGTTGAGATCTAAATTATACGATCGTTTTTCGACTTTAATTCTTCTCTTGTTTAATTATATCAGTCATAATTTTTGAGCATGTGAACTTGAAAGAGCCAAGTCCTCGACAATGTCCTTATCATTTGTTTTCTCAACGTATGATTGCTTGAAGGTCGAATTTCTCATTTTTAAGGTTATTTTTCAGAAATATCAAGGACGGGGAAAGTGTTAGCAATTGTTTTATCGGTATCGGCCTTCTGTATGCTCTCTGTATTTTGTGGTTATGCAGCCCATCGAAGATGGAAAAAACGAAAACAAGGTATGATATCTAAAATAATATAGTTTTCATGATTGATACAACTTCAAATGGAAGGGATTCTTATGTTGAACGCGGTTTTTGTGCAGCAAGCAAAAATCTTGGCTTAATTTCATATTCTTACAACAAGTCGAATTTGAATTTCAAATACGAAACTCTTGAGAAGGCAACAAATTATTTTGATCCTTCAAGAAAATTAGGACAAGGAGGAGCTGGTGCTGTGTATCAAGGAACCTTACCAGATGGAAAAACTTTGGCTGTAAAGAGGTTGTTTTTCAGCACTACGCAATGGGTCGATGAGTTCTTTAATGAAGTTAACCTAATCAGTGGAATTCAACACAAGAATCTTGTGAAGCTTTTGGGTTGTAGCATTGAAGGCCCTGAGAGCCTGCTCGTTTATGAATTCGTACCTAACAAGAGCCTAGAACAATACCTCTTTGGTAACCCCCCCTTCTTTTTTTTGGGTGCTGTTTCATCTGTTTTATTATATGATATGATGGTTTAATTTTTCTGTTTCTTTTGTTCAGGTAACAACAACGTTAAGATTCTAAGTTGGAAAGAGCGCTACAATATTATAGTTGGAACAGCAGAGGGTATTGCTTTCCTCCATGGAGGTTCCGAATATAGAATAATTCACAGGGACATTAAGACGAGCAATGTTCTTCTGGACGAAAATTTCGCTCCCAAAATTGCGGATTTTGGACTTGCTCGAAGTTTTGCTGTTGATAGATCTCATCTTAGCACAGGAATTGCAGGCACATTGTAAGAAAAATTATCATTGCATTACCCTAAGATAATTATATGTTCTTTTGGCATGTTTTTGTAAGATGAATTGGATAGTAGTGGATAGTATTAAGAAAGAAAATGAAGCTTCATTATATTCTCGAGTTTGGTCCAACATGACATACCAAACATGCACTATATTTATAAGATTTTCCAGTTTCAAAATTTAATATATGATTTCTCACGGTGCAGAGGGTATATGGCTCCCGAATACCTAGTAAAAGGACAACTAACGGAGAAGGCCGATGTTTATAGTTTTGGCGTGTTGGTTCTTGAAATCATGTGCAATAGAAAAAGTAATGCCTTCGTCGAGGACTCGGGTTCTCTCCTTCAATCGGTACTTTCCAAATTCCATCGTCACTGCATTACATTTTTCATATACATGCTATAATACTGCCTATTTCTGTTTATTCGTTAGTACATATTTATCAATGTTGTATGCTATTTTCACATACAGGTTTGGAAACAATACAAGTCAGATAGATTGACAGAACCGGTCGATCCTTCTTTAAATGGCGATTTTCCAGAATTTGAGGCATCGAGAGTGCTAAAAATCGGGCTTTTATGTACACAGGCTTCAGCTTCGTCAAGACCATCCATGTCCGAGGTGGTCCGAATGCTTACTGATTTTGACTGTGAAATTCCCGAACCGAATCAACCCCCATTTTTGAACACTAGCTTGCTTTCTACAACCTCGACTAGGTCAACCTACAGCATAAACAGCTTGGCATCAAATGCACAGACAAGATTTGAAGCATTTTGCACCTCCACAGAATCCTCTATTCAGAGTTCAGATGAACCTCTTAGAAGTAAAGAACGGAGTAAAAAATAGAAACCCGGTTGTTCTTATATCCATTGAAACTCCAATACAGCACAGCTCACAATCAGACACACTTCATTCGACGAATGCTACCTAGACGGCCTCAGATAATGAACGGAAGCGCAAGTTTTTGTACACTTTATCGGTATAGAACAGTAGCTCCACTGTGTAAAAACCTTGCGAATGTGTTAGACACGTGTACATGATCTGCATTATAGTACGATGGTAAGTTTTGTAGTGTATTACAGTACAGAAATTGATTGTCAAATTGAAATATTGTACTAAGAGTAGGTTATGTGGACGGTTATTCGGACCCGGGTTGTCATTTTTCAAGCATTTATTATTTGTTTGGTTCATTAATGTCAACAGCTAATCCTTTTAATAATTGTTTCAACTTTCAACATAAACTGCGGATTAATTGTTAAATTAATTATACTAGAAAAATGTCTGATTCAGAATAGTCAAACACAATTCTTAATAGATTGTTGACGGGTCATAATAACGATAGTGTGACTTTAGGTTTATTTGCCTGAAACATGGAAATATTCATGTCAAATTAAATGGTTAACTATGCTAAATTAGACACATAATTTGGCACATTTCGTGATGGGAATAGTGCAGGGGAAGCTTCTTAACTTATTCTTTGTAATAAGTTATTTTCAATATAAGTTAAATGCGTTTACTTATTTTTTACAATTCGAAGAGATTACAAGTCGTGTTTTATTAGCAATCAGCCAGACCGATTCAATCCAATGAGGATCATATTGAGGACTGCGCTTTCTCATTACTTCGGTTAAAAACTAACTTATTACGACTCTAGAAACCTTCTATGCAAATTTTTCTTTCTTAAAAACGTAATTAAAGTGCTAACAATATTAGAGAATAAAATCATTGACGTGTTGTAACAAACGCGCTAGATAGAACTCACCCATAAAATTAGTTTGTAAGAAAGTGTTCAGAGTGCTTATAAATCCACAATGATATATACATTTCAAGAGCGATGTAAGGTATAATTAGATCATTAAATCTCTTGAAAACCGTCGTCCACATCGGTCCAATTTTCCACCTGGATAACTCCATGGAACCAGTCTCCTACTTGAAGTAATCCTCCCTAGATCTCCGGTCCATGACAACCAATAAATGATGTCTACTTTGATATCAATTGTAACAATCACATTGACTAGAACTCATTCTTAAATCGTGTAGAGTACATTTCAAGTGAGTCTTATTATCCAAGTGAATCACGAGGGTGGCAATTTGGACCATTGACTAGAAGTCACTCTTGAACAAATTTTTTTTCAAATGTACGCTAGAAATACATAAGTGAATTTTGTTGTGCTGTTTGTACAAATAAAGTGGTGTCATTTTCCAAGTTTGAATAACTTGACAGACAATTTTTTGTGGGGACCACAAGAGACGAGGAAAAACCAAACAAATCCATAAAAGACCCCCATGTATCGACGACATTACTTAGACATTGGTGGAAGGTAGATGACCAAGTCCAACTACAATTAATGAGTTCACATTGTCAAAACACTTTATCTAAAAACTGACTTTGTTATATTCCAACGAGATAAATTATCTAAATCAACATCAAATAGTTATATTGCCGACATAAAAAAGTCGGTTCCATTATGAAATCAACTATGCGCCTATTCAAAAAAGATGCAACATAAAAGCAACAAAGCTACCAACTCTGCCTAGACGAGGCTGTGATTACAACAGAGCAAGGCAGGGAGACAATATTTTAATTCTTTCCGCTTCACTGATCATCATCAGTATTGTCATACCTAACATGCCACGAGGGTTCTCAACCATTACTTTTATGCAAGAGGCAGTTCTTGATATCTTTCTGTTCTACAGTAATGCAGGACTGAACAATATCAGTCCCAAAGATAAATCTGCCATCCTTTTTGTATCTTATTTATGAAGGATCAAAATTTAGTCCATGCCATGAAAAACTATACTGAATGCCAACTCCCTCTTTGTTAGAGAACTGCCTTAACAAAGAACCAACATAAAATTCAACTAATACAAACATATTACCGAGTTTGCCCCAGTAAAATAGCTGTATATCTTAAGAAGTATGAAAGCTATTCTCATGTAAGTCATCCCTTTGTCAAAGAGCATAATGTGCTAAAAAGAAACATTTTAGGAAATTAGAATACCTTGAGCTGAAGATGCTGAGATCAATTATTAAAACTGCTAATGCATTTCCATAATTAAACCTGACAAAATGTTAAGACAATTAAGGATTCGAGTAAGCCCTGAAACTTTCATATACTGCTTGGAAGGCAGCCTCCATCTTCTCCCGAAAAGACAAAAAGAAAAAAAAAATACACGCCAAATAAAATCAATATTTAAGGATTACAAGTATACCTCAATGTATATAGTGGAAACATATCAATAACCACAGCAAACTAAGTTTTATGATGAATAAATTCGGGGATCAGCTAAAGCTTGCGTTAATCTTTTCCTCCATTCCATCCATTTCATTGTTACTTCTATTAGAATATTCAATGCGATGAGACATTTACATCATGTTAATTTTAGTCTACATTTTCGCCTTTTATCATATTCTACTGAGATCTCATCACTCTGGTGAATGATAGCTCCTTTAGCTACACATAAATATGCACCAACCACTTAAATTGTTATTTTCTTAATTTCAGATTTATATTGAAATATAAAATAATTAACATAAATAAAATTTATATACTGTGGCCACATACTTGTATGGGTGGCCAAACAAATACTGAACTGTCAAGCTGTCCAAATCTGGACGATAACTGGCAGGTCGATACGATAATTTAAACATGGATTTGACACGGGTAGAAATAAAAACCCAACAGATTAATAGTACTTCAAGTTGGATATGGGTGTATTGCAAAATAGCATTAGTCTAAATGCAAGCTTTAGAAATGGAAGGTCAATAACCATAGGAAACTTCATAATAAGCAAGACTGTACAGAAGTTTACCGCTTTAAGGATCCCCTTAGAGTGGATGAGTTCAAAATGCACTACTCAAATGGCATGGAGGAAGAATTCACTCTGCAAAGAGCTGAAATATCTGCATGTCAAGTAAATAAACATAGCACCAAGAGTCACATAAATAATATCAGGAGAAACCTCTAGAGGTCATCCGCCCCAAAGTCCCATCAGTACTCAGATATTGCAAGTACCACAGCAAGATTATGATTCACTGAGAGCCGCTGATCAAATAAGAATGTGTAGGACAAAAGAGATCAACAACAATTCTGCATGAAAACTGCAGGATTCAAACTAATGTTTTCTTGCTTTAAATACACAATTTCAAATATCTGACTACATGAATGCCTTGAAATCTCCATCATAGAGGAGCTGACAAGGGTCTCTTCTACACTGATATTCTGAAATTCCCTCCACAGTCGCTTACTCTTTCAAAAAATAAGCAAATACTAATAGAAAATTTCTTTTCCACCGGTGTAAAAGGGTTCACACAGTGCATTTGAGTCTTGCAAATGTTAAATAGCCTGTATGACCTCTAGATTCGCCATTGCGCCTCGCCATGATTGTCAGAGAACTGGCATTTTCGAGCCCATTTGTGGAGCGTTGTCTCTTCTTGCAGCTCTTAAGAGACATGGAACTACCGTCATCATCTTGCCAGCTCCGCAAGTTCCCTTCTAGAACTTCATATGTGTGCAGAAGCACTTCAAATGTTCTTATATCTGCACAAGCCAATCATAAGCATCACCATGAATGAAAGTACTCAAGTTTAACAGCTCAACTATCCAACTTGATTGTATTATCTATAACAGTATCATTAACCACAAAATCCAGGAAAAAGGCCTACCGGTGAAATCAGATCTAAGTGTTTCACATGATTTCTGTACTTGCTCAATACAGGGTGAGAAGGAGCACAGCACCCCATCTTGTTTCAACATTTTGGAAGCAGAAGGAATAGCCAACCAAGGTTGAGGGAGGTCGAGGAAAACTGAATCTGCCCGCCCTAAAAATTCATCTGGAAAACCCTCGCCCTGTATATCTCTCGCCCCCACAGTCACCAAACTACTCAATCCCGTCCTTTCAAAATCTTCCCTGCAATAAAGAAAGAAAACTTTATCATAATCAAGACACTAAAGCATTTACTCAATTTGTCAAGTTCTAAAATGCATTTTTGTGACAGATGCATGAAATAGAACCATAATCAAATAAACATATTCAGTTCTTTCTCAATCTGCAGAAAATTCAATGGTATTCTATATTACATCAAATTATTTTACTTATAAGCATTAATCTTGATTGAAAATTCTTACCTAGCCGAGGCAGCCCTTTGTTCATGAAAATCAAAAGTGTAAACATGTCCATTGGGAGCAATAGCTCGAGCAAGCGACGTAGTCAAGGATCCACTTCCAGTACCTGACTCGAGAACCAGGCAACCTGGAACTATCTCCAGGTACATGACAACAAAACTAATATCGGCAATATATAAAATTTGGGTTCTGTGGCTTAGAACCAGAGTCCATAGCTCAGCAGTTGGGGCCAACAAGTACACAAATCCACCCTTATTACTAAACACTTTGGAACCAAATGGTTTCCCAATCCATTCTGAATGCTTAAATACACCGAAACGATTTTGCAGAACCCCGCTTTCTGTAACTTTTACAGCCTTCATGTTATCATGTCTCTCATATACTATTACCAAATCGCCATCACTTATGTAGCGTGAAAACGACAATTTCTTCGACGAATCAAATGGAAACATTGTCGAAAATTTAAGATCAATTCTCAATGTAATTATCTGCATTACAATTAAAAAGGAGCAATATCATGAAGTCATGTTTCAAAAAGCCAGAAGTTTATCAGAGAGCAAATTAACACATTTATGTTCAATAAATAAATTTCTTACTCAAGCTGTTTGATACACAATCCACCTACAGATAAGAAGTTGATTGAATTCGAATCTCCGCTCCGCAGCAAGAATGATTTTGGAGGCGAAGGAAAATTGGGGGAGATGGAGAGAATAGAAGAACGTTGGACTGCACGGCCCAATTAGCATGGTCTTTCAGCCCGTGATTTTGTCATGCCAGATTAGGCCCACGTCCAAGGGTAACAATTCGGATTTTATTTTTTTTTTTGGCCGAACAAATATATTTGATTATTAATTTTTTTGTAAGATTTAAGAACATCTTATAAATAGGAAAAATATATAATAACTATAAATAGAAAATTTAAAATTAGTTCCATTATTTAATGGAAAATTTTAATTCATTTCCTTCAGTGCTTAGAAAAAATATTTTATAATAAAAATGAAGGGTATAGAGTAAAATAATTAATTATTAACCATTCATAATTGAAGTTCAATAAAAAATTGCTCTATCGATAGTCCTGTGGAAACTTAGTTCCAGAGCTATTATTTTACGCATTGTTTCCAAAATCAAAAGGAAAAATAAGTTCCAAACAAAAAAAATTCTAAAGAATGGAGTTTGAACGGGAGCTTAATCAAAATGTGTGAGTGCACAATATTACGTTTAATACATCTAGCAATTATGGAGACAAAAAACAGCATAGGAAGAAACCAACACATGCGTGAGTTCACAATACCATTTCAAATACGTCACTAAGCCAATATAAAGAAATCAAAGAAACGAAAAAACACTCTGAAACCCGAGGAATGGATTCTCTTTCTTGATTTCGCTTTCTATTGCCAGTGAACAACTCTGTCCTTTCAAAAAACTTGGAGAAGATGGCTTCTTCACATTACTTTCTGCAGAGCTTCCTAATATCGTACTATGAGATGGCACTTGAGTAGTTTTTAGCTCCAAATCGGTAAAATAATATTTTGAATTCGCGTCTCTTTCTTTAAAAATTGTGTTTCTACTTGTATCATTGGTTTCTCCATCTATGATCACAACATCTTGTACCAACCGATTTGGATTTGCATGACCGCGTCCATAAAGATAAGAACTACCACTTTCAGACCCATTCTCGTGCCAAGATTCACAATCCAGGGTAACTAGATTAGAATCAACGGGCTTCAAATTATCAAATTCCGGGAAGTTCCTTGCTTTTTTTCTTATATACTCGAATATATTTCCGTCAGTCAGATTTTCAGATTCAACATACTGAGTTTCAGTTGTGAGCTTGCCTTCTCTAATCCAAACATCAGCAGGGAGTTTGCCTTGAAACACATAAAAGCAGTAAAGAAAACATATTGCAGACAAGAAAAAAAAAAATTGATACGCTCATCGACTCACCTGTATCACTCTCGAGGTAAGAGCCAATAGAGCTGTTATGGCCATCTGAAGTTGCATCTTTGTTTGAAAAGTGTCGGTTCTGTTCTACTTCTGTAAGTTCAGGATATTGAATAACCACATTGCCACGAGGAATTTTACTGCCCTCTTTTACCAGAAACTCTGTGCCACTATCAAGTTCAAGATGCTTCTCACGAGTGCGTTTTCTGATGAGAGTCAACGTCTCTAATGATGGAGAACATGTGTCATTTGAAATGGGCAGAATGGGTAAGTTCTTTGCCTTTTCACGAAGGTGGTCGAATACTGTTCTTTCAGTTATAATTTTGCAGTCACTGTCTTCAATTTCAACAACAGGGACATCTTCAGAATTACAATAACAGTAAAGTCAGTATGTGGAAACGTTGGAGGACAACAGAAAACAGTAGAGGAGAAAGACACGGTTTTTACCATCTTCCGAATCTTCATCTAGAAGTTTGAAGCTGGGCCTGATCATGAAAGTTAAAGGTCGATCATTGTTATATAACTTCACTATAGCCCTCAGTGGAAATTTAAAATCAACCATAGTTAATCAATTAAACTAATTGTAATATCAAGCGAATACCTTATAATGTACATTGTACATCATAATGATACAGGCAAAAAGCATTTTCGGTAAGCCTAAAAAAGTATAAGTACCTTAAGAGCAATTTCTAAATTTGGCCAAACATAAGTACAAGCTTAAAAGTTAATTTTAACTTTTTTTGCCAAAAAAAAAAGTAAAAGTTATAGTTCAACATCTTGTTCTTTTAAAGCTAACCTTCCCCAAAAAAGTACTTGTACTTTTATTTTAGGCTTAGCCAAACACGCTCTAAGTTGGGCTTACATGAAATTTGATTTCTCTATGAGCTCAATTGAGTTGTAAGGCTCTTTTGTAGGAGCATGAGGGGAATGATCATTGTTTTCTTTTATGATATACACATCCTTGGACTTGCAAGAGGACGCGCCCTTTGGAATATATTTACTGGTGGCATCCACGTTTGTCTGTGCAGTGACAATAACTTTTTGATGGACATCGATACCTACTGCATAAACATCAAAGTCACAAGTTCATTTAGCCAGCAATGAAAGAAAAGAGTCTATATGGCAGGAAACTAAGAAAAGGAGTTTACTAAGTTCTTCAAAGATCAAATCAGCTTTAAGTGTGAGCTTTCCTTGCTGAGGGCTTGGAAATGACACTGTTGTACTGTAAGGGCTATCAGAAAAATCAAGTGTCAAGCCCAAATCTCAAAATATAACACCAGAGATATATTTGCAAGCAAAGTCCTTCTGAATTCATGGACATAACCGAGGATGATTCCCAAATCAAATTCAAGCGCTAGATCAAGAATTGAAGTTTCTGTACCTTGAGAACTCCTCCACTCTGCAGCAACAAAAAGAGATTTAGATACAGTCAAGAAATTGTGCCCCTTCTAATTTAAATATAGTACTGAGAGGCCATCCATTAGAAAATGAGATGCAGATTTTCAAATTTAGATACTTGGTGACCAAGATAGAGGTAGGAAATATTTGATATCAAGGTAGTGTCAATACTTTGGGGTTCCATCTTAAAAGGTAATAAGCTCTGATATCATGTCAATCTTATTAAGAAAAGTAATCAAACCCTTATAAATTGATTCATGTTTCATCTTTATTTGACGTGAGATTTTATCCCTTAACATGTAGAATATGAACCAATAGTCTTAAAACAAGTTTTTCATTTACCCCTTGAACAAATCCTGCTTTCTTAAAATGTCTGTACACACCCGTAAACCACTTTATACCTTATTTTCTCATGGAACAGAATGAGGTTATCTTCTTCAATACCAACCATCTGCAAGATACGTAAAAAATCATTAGATGGGGGAAAAAACTTGAATGTCGCAATCGAAGGAAATATATATAAATATTCTTGGACACATACCATATTAGCATAATGGTGTTTAGTTGATTGCATAGGCTGTGATAATCTAGTTAATGTTATCACCAGCTGGGACTTCCCTTGCCTTCGGTGGCCCCCAGTTTCCTCAACCTTCATCTCAACTTTTGGGGGTAGCGATAACAATGACTCCTTAATATGGTTCCCAAATGGATATTTTCGACCAGTGACCAACTCTATCTTCCTTGGATCAGCTTCGGAGAGGGTATCAAATGATTTTACTCCCATTGATTGCAGTGCCTAATAGAATATTACAGGTAGGGGAAGAAAACAAAAATGTTACTTTATTTTCAATGATCAAAAATTCAAATCAAATGTGTCAAATAGCTTTAGAAGCTAGAAACAAACCTTTGCAGTCACCATTCCAATGCCTGGTAATTGTTTCAGTAAGTATGGACTGTCATCCCATAGCTTCTGATGTAAACATTTGGCTAGAATTGATGAACTCAAAGCTCCTTTATAGATTTTCTTAAATATAAAATACTCTTTCAGGCACTTTGCAATTCTACACCCATTTGAGCAAATAGAATTCATGTCCTATAGCAAAAACACATTCGTGGTCTAAGTTTCAGATAGATGGAAATATCACAAATCTTAAATTATTTGTGAGGACTAAAACCTGGTTCATTGACAAGTCATGAACCGAAGGATCCCCTGTCAAGCAGTCATTCGCCAAAACAAATATCTTCTCTTCTCTGGTTTGAATGCGTTTTTTTCTCTTTCCTTTATCTCCAAGTATGTGAAATCGAAGCCGACCATCTTTGTCATTGTTTATGTCATTTAGGAGTTTCTTTTCATTACGCCTCAGTTGTATCCCTTCATTTTCAGATTAGAGGACATGTATCATTCATATGCATTGCTTAAGGGACATTGTAAATGGAGATGCATACATACAGGAGATTTCTTCTGCACGACATATAACATGAAGCGCATCTTCTATGCTGCAGTTTGCAGGGGACTGTATAATGTTTTTCAATGTGTCAAACTTCAGATAGTACTTTGTCATCAATCTTCCAGGTTCTGAACACAAGAAAAGAAGAATTAAAATTCCGTCCTGCATGATAATCAGAAGATTGAGAATACGAATATATGATACCAAGTGGCTTCAGCAGAAAACCATCTTCATCAGTCCACACCGTTTGATACCGTGATAATTCGTTAACCTTCTGAATGCAAATCTCTGGCAGACATGAAAATCATGGAATGAATGTTAGCATAAGAATCAAAACAAGTTGACTTTGTGATTATCATTCATCAATTTACCTTGCAAATGTTTCTCTATTTGGTGGCCAGGCAGCGCCTTCTTAATAGCATAATTCTCAGGATTCTGATGCATGAGAAGTTTCAGAAGAGTGAACAATTGTAAATGGAAATCCAAATTGTGGGCTCCAATTAGGCCAAAAGAACATGCCTTTTTCATTCTCACATACAAATATGAGCATTTCATCCATTCAATGGCCCTTGTTATATCTGATACAGTTAATTGAACTATCTCTGCAGTTAGATGCTCCGTAACACATGGAAGCAATCTAAAGAGAAAACAAGACCATGAAACAATCAAGTCAAACAGCAGGCACAGCGCTTCAGTTTACACGGTATAAAGAAGGAACAACAGAGTGCTTAAGGAATAGACATACTGTGATTCCACCATCTCGCACCCATTTAATAGATTCTCATACAAATGGACCTGAGAAATGATATTTGCATGTATTATAGATGTATCATTTCATTCTTTCTTCTTTATCATATTAAAGAAGCGCATCTTATTTGCATGTATTATAGATGTAATTGCGCACATGCAGTATGCGTGTCTGCATGTTTGAGAAATAGAGACCTACAGTTGCTTTTCTAGTCATGATTATGACGATTCCTGTATCATCAAACGGAGGACGGCCTGCCCTTCCACACATCTGCACAAATTGAAATGGTTTATTTTTGCTTGAAAAGACACTCCTTGAGATGTAAAAAGATCATGATGAATGTTTAGTTAGCACAACTACAACCAAAGTCAGTATGGAAGGTTACAAGAACTAACTACCGACTATAAAACATATGGTTGACGCTCTTGTAATAATAACAAGAACTAGAATTTAAAAGAGTAACATACTTGCAAAACCATGGATCGATCATATTCCAGGTATATCCCTTTCTCCTTGTTGCTAGAATGAATCAAAAGATTAGAACAAAATGCATGTACAAAGTTATGATAAAAAAGTCCGAAAATAATTTTGAGGATTACAAGTGCTGGGTTGACTTGATGACTACAGTATGTGCTGGTAGGTTAATTCCATGGGCAAGAGTATTTGTGGTGCACAAAATTTGAAGATCACCATTCAGGAAAAGACCTTCAACAAGATTGCGATCCTTTAAAGAAAGTCCACCATTATGGTATCCAACTGCACGAGAAATAACTAGTAAGTTAAACAGGCATTTATATAAAAAAATTACTCCAAAAATTATGCTTCTACATAATTATGAATCCCAAATCTTCTCGTGTTCACCCTACTGCTATCCAGAAAGGAGCACTCACCTCCAAAACGTATATAAGATTGCATTTGTTTGTCACCACATGATAGTGATGCTTCACTTAACCTTTCCAGCTGCTCTCTGCTTTTGATGAAAGGATTTGAATGGCCAAAACTCATTGCTATATGAGAGATGTGCTGCGCTGCTTCTTGCGCTCCTTTTCTGGTTGAGCAGAAAATTAAGGCAGATTTTCCTCTAGAATATTGCATGAGAATATCTGCAAATCAATTGCTTCATATAATATAGTCCAACAAAAGAAAGTGACAATGAGATAATCTGTTGCTGTCGATCAGGTTTCAGAGCTTACCAAAAATGTAGTTCTGAAGGCGCTGAATGACCAATAAGAGCAGTAAATCATCAAGAGAGGTAGAATTATTTCAATTTATGGAAATTGAAAAACATGTATTCATCAGTTGAATATCTTAAATGAAAAAGTAAAAGGTTAATGGTTCAGAATGTAAATTATGGATTAAATCGTACTCAACATACCTTTTCAAATAGAAAGTCATTTTTTGCTGGTGTGTAGCCTGCAAGCAGGGGATTATGATATTAAACAAATAAAATCCAGTGGGAAATATATGTAATATCCTTCCAATCCTAAATATCTCAATAATAAATATCTTCTTTCGACATCTACTAAAATAACTAAAATATGTTTTCCCTGCTTTGAAATTTTTAATTACTATTCTCTAATTTGTGTTTCGAACAGGAAGGCATGATAGGTCAATTTTAGCAAATTTTCATGTTGGCTTGAATCACCGAACTTAAATGTTTGTTACAATTGGGTCGCTCATTTGTTAGTTTGACTAACTGAAAAGCTGAAATGACAGTCTTCTTGGCAAATATGCTATTGACATGGACAAGTCATAAGTGACATGGAAAATTAATATGATGTTGCATTAGTAAATTGAAAAAAAAATAATAACTCGACTGAAATTTCGCAAATAATTCAATGACCTCCAGTGCGTGCTACCTTTAAAACGCAAGTGCCAACAGGGCATGAGGGAAATTTACACTCTTATCTAAAGGAAAAAGGAACTCATATTGGGAACAAGTGTCATAAGGAGTTTCGCATACCAAAAACTTTGGTTGTCAACTTTACGGGTCTCATTTCTTCTCCAAACCTGCAAATTTGGGATCCATACAGAATCAAACATGTGGATATGAGGACAATTTGCACACTTATCTTATGATAAGGATTTGAGCACACCTTTTAATTCCCTGAATTGGAACCATAAGCCACTCCGCTGTGAGAAGGAAAAATGTGTTCTCAATTATTATATCATCATCCCAATATATCAGCAAAGTTGAGCTGACATTTGAACCAGTTTAGTTCAAGTGTGTGTGATAATGTGAAGATTACCCAAGTCATTGATATTGGGGATTGTGGCAGAAACTGCTAGGTAACGGACATGAAATAAAGGACTAGATTTCATTTCAGGCTTGCAAGAAAGCATCTTAATTCTGCTGATTATTGCTTCTAACGCTGCTCCACGAGGATCATTCAACAAATGAACTTCATCAATAAGCACAAGTGCTATATCACTGAAAAAGCTCAAGCCCCCATCCTTTATGCGATACCGAGTCACTGCATCAAATTTCTATGAAAAATGGTTGTTTATAAACATATTAAACAACAGTCAAAAGTCTATCATTGAAAGATGAAAAATGATTCTCTCGGCATACCAACCTCCGGAGTTGTAAGTATGATGTCAGCATCCTGTATATTCTTAATACTGTAGTACTCATTATCCCCTGTCAGCTCCAGGCAACTTATCCCCAACAATCCTAACTTCTGGGTCCAATCTCGTAGCTTCTCTTGCACCAAAGCTTTTGATGGTGCTATGTATATCTACAGGCCACAAAGTATCAAATATATATAAACCATAACCAACTCAAATAGGAAATATAATGATTTTATATATTGCAGTTGCTTCAGAATTGCATTCATGTCAAGGTATAGAACAATTGCCTTGCAACATATAAGAGTCAAGATTAGCATGCTGCACATCTGCTGAGACAAGTGACAGTCAACAACAAATATTTGTTGTGAGTGAAGCTTCCACATGAGCTCTACTTTCGTATTTGAATAGTGTGGGCCCCATATTCACTCTATTGTATCTTTGTGGTACAAATATCTTATCATTAAGGATATAGTATTACTGAAAGGTTTTGTGTTCGCCCAGCTGCCAAATAAGAATAAGCAGACAGTGTTTTGGAGCAAGTTTTTTCATTGTTCAGAAATTACTATTTTTAGCTATGAGAACCGAGTATCACAAACTCTCAGTAAACTTAGGAAAATTCGCTAAAAGCTAGACCGTTCAGAAACTTACAGTTTTAAGGGTCCCCTTTAAATGGACAAATTTCCCATCAGTTGAGATGAACTTTGAAAGAAGCCTCAAAATGCATAACTCAAAAAGAACTGTTTTTCCACTTCCAGTTGGTGCAGAAATAACCATATTTATATCGGAAAGAAAGCATGTGGGAAAGCATTCACTCTGCAATGAGTTGAAATACCTGCATGTACAGTGAAGAAAACATTTAGCAGAAAGAATATTAGGACCATCTATACCCTACATATCAGTCGGGCAAAACAACTGGAGTTCATGTAATCTTTTGGAAAAGGAACCTTTCAAAGTGTTTTATGTTGGTCCCACAAGTTAGTAATGATCAATTTCCTTGATTTATATTACTCTAAACTAGAAGTAGAAAGTACTAAGATAGACATGATAAAAGTTAGACGTCCTCACTGTTCAGAGGATTAGTTGGTTGCAATTGCCAACTGGGTAATAAAGATCTTGAATTTTTTTTATATCAAGATATGACTGTCCATATGAAAGAGGACAACCAACTTCCATATCAAATGGAAACAAAGAACTAATCACTAAAATAGTACCTGAAATTAAAGATAGAGCGAAAAGGAGCAGGCAAATCAGTCACAGCCTTCAATGCATACGTATCCGAGAATGAGCTCATTTAGTTGAACTAAAAGTGAAAAAAAGAAGTCCATTCAGTATTCCCATATTACAACTTGCACTGTGAGTTTATAATTCTTTGGGAGGTCACAGATACATTAGTCTGAGGTACACGAGATCTTCGATAAGTGAATTGATAAACAAAAATTTAACTTGTACATTAAATTCGTCATGTGTCTATCACGTGTTGCTGAGTTTTTCTTTTTCTTTTTCCTTTTTATATTCATTACGTTGCTATAATGCATGCCTAATTTACCTCTTCATTCCTATGCATAGAATTTCATCTCAAAATTGGAAATAATTTCAGAAATCTAAAGCAAGATAATGCATGTGAAACGTGATTTAAGTTATCAATCCACACAATGATTCAAATAATCCAATCACGGAACTGAGGCATCAACTTCGTCAAACTTTCTAGCGAAAAATTTCATCAAAACAATACTAAAAGTAAGTTAATAAATGGAAATTGAATGACGACTACAGTAATTCATGAAAATACTGTAAAAAAGGGAATGAATACACTATCACCAGGGAGCTTCCACTAAAATTTCTATGAGAATACAATTATTGACTTGTATAGGCGCAACTTAAATAAAAATGAACTATAAAATTTGCGAATTAATGAATATTGTACCAGATAATAACTCAGCTGCTGTAATTTATGTTCCAAAAAGCTCGGCAATAATAGTAATGAATTCGACTCTATAGAACTCGAGATGCACTAAGTTGGATGAAAATAGCTTGATCTCCGATTCGGCTACACATAATACACTCAAGTTAAAGTAAATTTAGCAGCAAATTCACATTCACCGGTAAATTTAGCGGCGAATTTAGCAAAAAAATGCACATTCACCTGTGTAATTGTACGTACTTGTATGTAGTGTAGAAGAGAGAGAGAGCTATAGAGGTACCTTGAGGTATGGAGAAAACATAAAAAGCAGAATGATTTGGATGACGGATATATAACCGTGGGCGGGAGCGGGAGACAGAGAGGTGATCACCTGCAGAGCCTCTTTCGGTTGCTAACAATCGCAGTTTACAGAAGGAAGCGATTTTTATTTTATTTTTTTGAATCTGCTAGTACCAGACTTTAGAATTTAATTTGGAATATTGAGCTATTCATCCCCAATCTATGTCCTTATTTGCAAGCTAGTCTGGAATTTTAAAAAGCAGTATAATTCTCAAATTTGCTTGGATCTGATTTTCATTGAATTTGTTTTCCCACCATTTTGGTGGGAAAATGATTTTCCACCTTTTTTAAAGCAATTGAAACAAATTATATCCCAAATTGTAACAAATTATATCTCTTTAATTGAAAATTTTCATATAAAACAAAGTCAAACGAACACTAAAAGATCCAAAATTTCAATATTTTTCACGTGAAAAAATATACTAATCAAACACAATTAATTAAGAATTTTCAGGAAAATAATTCTAGTCAATTCAATTACCTAAAATTCGTTTTCTTTCTATCCAAATTTCACTTTTGCAATCAAACGGACACTTATTATCAGAAAATCTACATCGAACAGATTCTTAATACCAATAGTAGTGCTATTCTGATTCAAAATAAAAGGTATATAAGATATTATGTATATGTAGCACAATCGAAGAATAAATAAAAATTGAAATACTTATATTGAAATTTGAAATACTAAATACCGGGATAAGCCTATGAATCATGATCACTATTTGTGAATGACTTCGTGAGGTGTCCTTCGAAGTAGGGCCACTGGAGTACTTTTGAATAGAGTGATTCCGTTTTCATACATGAATTTCATGTCCCATTTTATCGACACGTTACTTTAATTTTACACTCGTCAATTATTAATTTATCTGACTAAACAATCCTTAAAAACTTTCAACAACACATTCTCTCACTAAATTAGACTCTTCAGTTCCATCTCAGTGTTTAAAGTCTGTATAGTGGGACAAAATAAAAATTAATGAGTGGTACAACTGAAGTATCAATCTTTTATTAGGAGAAACGTGAAATTTGAACTCGTCATGGATCATAGGTAAAAAAACACATCACGTCATATTTAATGCATTAAACTCGATATATTTGGCATTTGCTACGTTGTAGCGAATCAACAGACATTTCACATTACAGGGAGGACAAAAAATGCATTGCATACTACTTTTCCTTAATCATGTCTTGTGGTCCCCATTCAAGATACAAAAATACCAATATTTCAGGTCTATACTTTAGATTGCAAAAAGATACGATTAAATCCTATTCATTTTATTACACCAAACATGCTCTTATGGCATGTTTAATATACTCGATTGACAACACCAAAGAAGAAAGAAAAAAGTTTAAATATTATCGGTGTTCTATGGAATGGTGCCTACTGCTGCATACCTGAAATGCCCTCAATCTTTATTGAGGATGGACAAGAAATTATGTCTTCAAGTAAATTATAAAAACAAAAGAAAGGGAATGAAATCCAATACTGGATTAACTAACTTCGGTATAAGAATGCAATCTCATAGTTAATTAAAACAATCACAAAATGAACAAAATCCAGATAATTCATTTCCAGATTTGAATGTATCTTGGACTGTAAAGAACACATTTCTGTCACAAGTACAAGGATTTCCACAAGACATCATCAAAGAGAAGTATCAACTTCATCTCCCCATACGAGCTGGATAATATCATCTCGAGACTGAACAGTACAGTTTTATTACATGTTATCAGGTAGTTCCCCAATCTTTGAGCTGAAAGAGCTATTAAGAAGGATGGAGCCTCGTAACCAAGTTTCCAAACATATTAGTTATAAACCTGGCATTTTCCTGTTCCAGCACAAACTGAGCATTCATCAGCTTCTCCAGCAACATGGCTCAAGCAATGCTTGATTCTGTCATTCACCACATCCTGTAACACCAAATTTATTTATTCGCTAGTAATGTGCAAACAGCCTTGGAAAAAATAATATCTGTATCTTTTTTCAATTGAAAAGATCTCCATATTGCCTTGTTGATGGAAAGTGTGAAGTAAAAGGATCTCAACAAATGCTGATTAATATATCACACACTAAATGCTAGATATTTGACTTTTTTTTTTTTTAAATGAGAACAAAGAATATACTAAGCCTCATTTCCCATTTGGGGTTGCCCACATAAATCTTTTCTGTCCACACCATTCAACATCTATTTAAAGATCCAATGAAATCAAATCATTTTCAACCACACTAGGCAATTAGGACCGTTCGGCAGGTCTTTTGAATATTTAAAAGCTGCTTCCGAGATTAATAAGTTGTTTTTGGACCTGTTTGGACAATTTTCTACACGTGTTTTGTCGAAGTAAAAAAGCTTTTAAGGAAAGCTGATCCAAAGTAGCTTCCTTAGAAAGCTCTTCTATAAGAAGCAAAAGTCATAGCCATGCAAACGGGCCCTAAAAATGCTAAAGACTGATGGAATTTGTAATAAGATTATGCACATCGGCATAGTTTCCATTTCCAGAAAGGAATAACCAATCAGCGATCCTAGCATATAGTTTCGGATAGGTTCAACAATGAAAAGAAAAGAAAAAAGGGAAAGTCCAGTTTAGGCTCAGGTGAAGTTATGGATAGAAAACCAATAAAGATGAATAAAGGAAACAACACGCAGCAGAAAAAGGATAAGTTCATACCACGAGCAGTTCATGGAGACCAAGTGGAGCTGTAATGACATATGATACACCTGGATGCTCCTTTGCAGCTTCAGCTGTTAAAGAAGGAATGTCCTGTTGAACACAATAGCCAAATTTACTTTCACTGGCCTTTTATTTCAGAGTCTAATTTAGACTTTCTGATGTCACAAATTATGAAATCTCCACACCAACTTGACTGCAAGGTGTTATGGTATTTTATGTTGACTTACCTGGTGCCAATGTCTTCCAGGAAACAAGAAAAAAGGGCTCACTATTATACGATGAGCTCCTTGCTGAACACATAATCCGAAAGCATCTTTGATTGATGGCTCAGCCAGTTCCTAGGATTTAAAATTCAATTTCAAGGGCTTTGTAAAATAAACAGTTTAAAATGCAAATCAAAAGTTTTTTGAATGAACTATGAACAGCAACAATTGAACAAGGGATTGAGTGTATGTATTAATTAGTGTGTGTGCACATATCATATTATAAAATTCAGCTGTCCACATCTGGAGTTTCTAAGCAAAAGACCAACTGATAAATGTAAACGGTACCATGTGAGCGGGCTCCACAATTGGGTATTTGGTTTTCTCTCTAAACATTTCCACAAACTCGTCTGGAAAAAGCAACATAAAAAAGCTAATTTCAGGCAATGGGAATAAAATAACTGTGTAAGAATAAGAAACGAATTACCCCCTTGTATTTCATTGTTGTTCTGCCTTCCCCAACTACCCGACCCCAATTTAAGAAAAAATAAATAAAATATTGAAGCGCATTACTAAATCCTTTTGCTTTTTACAATATTAGCATGTCATTTCCCTGCACTTGAATCCTAGCACGAGTGGAACGTTTTATTAAACAATTGTGTCTCCATCCAATAACTGGATTCATCATTTAACTCAAACCAAACCTATGGGATAGGGATAGAGGAA
>CAIGRN010078281.1:0-23477 GCA_903798345.1 Fraxinus anomala
TTTTTTTTTTTTTTTTGCAACAAAAAAAGGAAAAATAAAAATAAAAGATAAGAATTAAGAGCAATCAATTTCGAATCTCGGTATTTAATGTCTCTTTATAATTACTAATTTTTTAAAAATAGATTAATTGAAACAACATATTAATAAAGTAACCTCATTGTCCAAATTAATTTATTTGGAATATAAGGAAAGTTGTGTGAACGTAATTCATAATGTCATGGTCTAATTATTTGCACAACTGTGGTAATAAATATGTGACAATTATAAATTTTTTGTTAAGTGAAAATTGTGTCGGTCCAAAGATAGACTTAATGTTTGACATGATTTATTGTCAATATTTGATTGCTACACCGAGAGTATCATTTACAAGTTGATATTTTTGTCCAAAGACTAAATATCAATGTTGTGTCCGGCCTCTTGTGATGAACCCACCATTATTTGAATTTATTGTTTGTTCAATATAGCTTCTCATATGAACTTGTCAATTATGTTTAAATTATATATTTAGTTAATCTATCAACTTCTACAATATTTGTTAACATCAATTCAATTCTCGTGCTTGAACTAAAATTTAAGGACTCGAAAGAGATCGTTTGTATTATTCTTGGCGGCATGGATCTAGCCCAACGTTAAGGACTGAATAATCCACTACTCTTACGGATAAGACGATTTCATGAGCCAAAGCTCGAGGATTGAGCTGAGCTTGGTAGTGGTCAATGATTTGATGTATGATGCAATAAAAAAATCACTACATTAAAGTATAAAATTACCAATTGTCACATGTATGCCATGTATGGAGACCATGATAGTGAGCGGCTGTAAATAGTATTACTCATTTGAAATTGTTAAAATTACAGCCGTACTACTAGGGGTGGTAATCGAGCAGAGCAGCTCGTCAGCTCTGCCGTTCGACTCGTAAAAAAGCAGCTCGTCAAAAGACGAGCCCGAACCCGAGCCTGCTTGGCTAATTTTTGACAAGCTTGCTTGTGGGTTTTTTAAGGTTTAAAAAAGGTATAGTTAAAAAAATTAAAAAAGCCGAGCTCGCGAGTCGAAACTCGGCTCGACTCGGTTGGCGACCCACGAATAACAAGCTGAGCAGAAGCTCGACTCATTACAAACGAGCACGAACCAGCTCGTGCGGCTCGACCCGGTCCATTGCCATCATTACGTATTACACAAACAGACTCATTGACATAATTTTTTCCCATAAAACACATGACAGTTTTCCATTGAAAAAATAAAAAATAAAAAACACCTAATCAGAAGCTACCAAATCAGCACTGTAACCAAACCCATGGTAGTTTTCACTATCCAAGAGGCTTTTTCCTTAAGAACTAACGAATATATGGATAGAAATCGTCTATATGTTATTCCATTGCACGTAGGGATGGCAAAAAAACTCGTTGACTAGGCTCGGACTCGGCTCGGCCCTGCTCGGGCCGACCAGTATATTATAAAAAAAAAATTTAAAGCTGCCATTGCGTGCCTGCCCAACAGGCAGATATTTTTAGCTGCCTGCTGCGCAGTTTTTAATTTTTTTTATAATATACGAGCCGATTCGGCTCGCTAAGGCTCAGGCCAAAAGATCGGGTCGAGCCTCTTTTTTTGGTCGGGCTTTGCTAAGCTAGGACCGAAAAAAGTTAGGCCCAAAAAAGTTCGAGCCGAGTCTGAGCTTTTTTTTTTCCGTTTGGCTCATTGACATAGTTAGATATTTTTTTTCGGGCTCGGGCTCGGCTCGTTGACATAGCTAATTGTACGAAAATATAAGGTTTAGGACTCTAGGCGGGATAAACGAAAGGTTAAAGAAAAAATTGCAAAAATTTACATGTTACGAAGTGTTCCTCATGCTTTCTAACAAAAGTAGAATACATCCCTAATTACTAATTTTTGGATACAATTCCAAAAACATTTTGTTATGTTCACCGAAGAATTCAAAGAATTACGATTAATTAGCAAAGAGACGAGGCTTGGGTTTTTTTATGGACTAGATCCCATATTTACGAATCACACATTCTTTAAAAAAATACTGTATTTCAAAGTAGACCCGTGGGGCCAAGCCCCGAACGGAGCGGGGATAACCAGCTTATTCGGGACGGGGTAACAGGCAACCCGCCCTGCCCCGTTTAAATTTTTAATTTTTTTTTTTAGAATTCAATACTTTAAATTGAAAATTTAATTTGTTCTAATAAAAAACTTAAAAAAAAATTAAACGGGTAGTAAACGGGGCAATGACCCCGTTTCCCTTAAACGGGTAACGGGACGGGGACGGGGACGGGGCGAGGAATTGCTTGGCGAGGCGGGGGAGGTTGCCCCGACACCGGCCCCGCCCCATTGTCATCCCTATTTCAAAATATATTTCGACCTAAAATTGAGGCTCAAACGAGACTAGACTAGATCAGATCGAGCCCATTTTCAGTTTTAAAAATGTATAACTAAGCCCTTGTTTGACTCATTATAACGAGAATTTGAGGAAACTGTATTTTGGAATAGTAATTTTTTGAATAATATGTTGTTAATGGCTTGTTTGAGCCTTTTTTTTTGTGGAATGTATTTTAGAATTAGATCGATAGAGAATGTGTAGTTAAAAATGAAGGAAATTTTTTTGGATTTTGTGCGATAATATTTTATTGAAAAATGTATGGTTGAAAAGAAGAGAAAAATATATTTTGAAAAAAATAGGGATTAGATAAAATCTAAAAAAGATGAAAATATTTTTGGATTACGTATAATATTATTTTGTTGAAAAATATGTTGTTGATAGGAATAGAGATAAAAATAAGGATCGTGCTATATGTATTAAATTTTTTTACCGAATCTTTTACCTACTACTCACAATGAGGTTGGAGACCATTTGTCGAAATTTTAAATACGCACGATCATTGCGCATTATGTGAGATTGGGTAATCCATTATATACAAATCATTATGTACAAATGAATTAACCCTAAAAATAAATTATAATTATAGCCCCTGTTTGAAACTCATTTCTTTTTCTCATCATATTTCTCATTCTTCATTTCAACCACACATTCTATCAATAAAATAATATTACACATAAATCAAAAAATTCTACTTACTTTTTAATCATACAATCTTCCATCAATCACTATTTCAAAACAAATTTTTTACCCAAAATGGGTGTCAAACAGGTCATAGTGGAGGTCAATTATAATTTAAATCCATTAAACATACTCGTTATATCAATCCCCTCACGCCTGGCGCTTTCTTCACACGCGGCACACATCTCACAGTTTAGGGTTTAAAAATTTGGTCCAAATGCCTCAGTTTAGGATTTAGGTAAATCCGATATTCTGCGGAATGGAAGATAAAGAATACAGACAGAACCGTGAATCCAAGGAGAAAATTATTCAAATTTTTTCAGACTTCATGACAAGGTTAAATTCAATTTTTTTAAAATTATTGTACAATTAATTTATATTATTTGCTTTTTATTCGTTAGGTAACCTTTTATGTGTAGGATTCCAATTGTTTAGTTATGTATACTTGATTTACCACTACACCTTATGCGGGCACTGCGGTTACAGGATCACAATGTTTGAAGAACTAGTAGACGTTGGAAGCAAATTACTCGTCGGCTTTCAGCAAGCACTCGGTGAGTGCTTTTTGCGTGTTATTTCTGCTTCAAGCTTTGGTCTGCAAGAAATGTAATTCATGTCTGGCTAAACTTAAAAAGTATGCTTATAAGTGATTTCGCTAAGCAAACAAGTTTCTAAATAATGACCTTTTATCTGTTAAAATTGAGAATAAGTAAGATACTTATTTGACAGCAATTCAAGTATTCATTTCAAAATAATGAATAACCTTTTTTTTTTTTGAATTAAAAAGTAAGAAAAAACTAACTTAACTAAAGTGTTTTCAGAAATAAGTGACTTTTTTTCTTATTTTTATATTCAGCCAAACATGCTCTAACCTTTAGACATGTTTGGTGACATGGAAATGAGGTCTCAAAATTGGAATTAGAAATTAAGAATTCAGTTTTAAATTGTTGTTTTCCACGAGGCTGATTTATAATTATTTGGGACACCATTTGTGTAGCATTGGATGTGATGTCTAGTCTTCTGCGAGACCTTGATGATTTGCTTATCATATTATGCAGGGTTTTTAGGTAGGCCTCGAATTGATAAAACTTCTGAAATGGCAATGCGCATTATGAGAACTCGTGAGACTAAAAGGCTTAAATCCTATGTTGAGGCTGGATGTGTGAAAACTGATGACAGTATTCAAAATTTAAACAAGTGTAAGTGTCTTTACACTTCAACAGTTCCACTCTTCACTCAAAGACTTTTTAGACTATAATATGTTATTTAGAAGAAGACCAGTAAATTCTGTGTATAAGACCATGATGGCCACTGGCTACGAAGTTTCCAGCCACCAGAAAAGGCATGAACCTATAGAACTTCCATTGTGATCAGCAACACTGAAATAAACTCCTTCCCTATCATCCCTGTGTTTATAAAAATTCCAACAATCTCAGTTGGGTGTTATATGTTGTTATAGAGCAAGGCTTGGTTGTGAAAATACAATAATATCTTTCCCGTGTGTCTGTCAGGAAGTGACAGTTCTTGTTTCTTATTCTATTTCTGACACTACGGAGGGGAACAATTTTTTTTCCTCTGTGATAGATAGAGGGTATTGGGAAAAGTGATTAGTTCTATCCAATTTGAGTATTTTTTAAGGTTTCAGTTGATTGATGCAGAGCAGCATCACCTATCAAAATAATTCCTAAATGCTCTTAGAATATTGCAGGACCAATTCTTTTTTCTGTTTTAAATGAACTTAACTGGTAAGCAAAAGCGAAATTTGTGATAAAAATGTTGCTCTGTTTGGTCACATGAAAAAGATAACTTTAAAGAATAAAGAAATCTTAAGTTTGCTGTTTATTAATTTCTATAATTATTTGTTTCACACAGTAGGTTAAAACAATGTATTCTATGTTTCTTCCCTTTGCTAATCTTCTCTATGGATTGCACATAACTGTAGACATTAATCTAATCTATTTGCATTCTGTTATCCTGCTGCTTTGCTCAGCAGAATGTGACCAGTTGTTTAGTGATGTAATCAGAAACTGTTCTGATCATATAATTGCTGTTGTTGCTTTATAGTTTCCCTGTTTCCATTGTAAACCAGGGTCACCTTACTTTCATTTTCAGAATTACTTAAAACTCGAGTCTTACTGATCTCAATCTAATTTTGTTTCCTTTATAAACTCGTGGATATACACGCAGAAGTGAATACATGTCATCTCGGACTTCAAGACCAGATAAATAAAGGTATTTTTCTTTTCAGATAACTGATATTCATTCAGACTCTTATCATATATTGAGTCTGGTTAGAGTCCTGGATAATACAATATTTCTGCTATATTCTGTGTATTTAATAAGTGATTCACCGAATTAAGGCTTTTTAGGATCTTGACATATCAGTGCCGATTCCAGCTGTATCAATTTTCTGCCAAACAAACTTTCACATTAATTTCTAATATTAATAGATTTTGTTCCCGTTACTTCATTATTGCCTTCCAATTTCTCTCTTTTAAATTTCCTTTTAAATATTTTTTCCTTCCTCATATTTAATTGAATGATTAATATTCAATGAATTAATAATCTCTAATATTTCATGAACTTCATAGGAATTAACTCATCCCATGCTCCCCAAATCTACAATTCTAATGCTTAGCTAGTGGATAGTTTCAAAACAATCATCTTAAGTCTTGCTCTCAATAAATTTTATGTCAGCTACACGAATTCTTTTTCTCCGCTCCATTTGGTTTATTATAATTTCAAAACAATCATCTTAAGTCTTGTTCCCAATAAATTTTATGTCGGCAACATGAATTCTTTTTCTCCGCTCCATTTGGTTTATTGATATATCTATTGGAAGATCTAAATCACTGCATATTTTACAACTGCAATAGGCAATGCTAGTTTTGGTTTACTCTCCCTCTTCTAACAAAATAAATTTATTGTAGTGTTTCTCAAAATAAATATAAATATGTGATAGTTATGTCACATGCATATACATACATGGTATCATCAATCATGATCTAAAATGGAAGATATCATATAGCACATTTTAAGAAGTATATTATATTATTGGCGTGTAATAACTGCCACACTGTCATTCTATTGATTTGAAATTTTTGTATTACCATGCCTTTGTCGTCGTTGATTTGGCACATTGCCTTTTTCTTTTTCCATCACCTTTTTTCTTTCCAGAGACTGCTGATAATCTCTGGCAAGTGAATTGCCATGAATCTTAATTGCCGTAGTAGATACTAAGCCCTTGTTTGAGCCCCTTTTTTTTTTGCCTATTCCAACCACATATTCTTCAAAAAAATAATATTACACTCAAACCCAAAACTTTTCCTTATTTTTTAACCACACATTTCCCATCAATATACTATTCAATTTTTTTTTTTTTGACAAAACTAGGGCTCAAACGAGCCCTAAAGTTTTTGTTCAACGAATATATGCATTGGCCTGAAAGTAAATGTTCTTTCCAGTGTTCCTTTTTTTCTTTACCCCTCCCCCTATAAGCTTTTATCTTTGCAACTTATGTAATTCTGGCTCTGAGGTTGATTACTTGAATCTGAATATATGTTATCTACATCTATTTTCAGCAAGAGGTGTTGTCAGCGAACTTGAATGCCTTCTTCATGATGCAGCAGGCGCAATCCAAACTGCAAATGAAAACTGGCCACTTTTCCAAGGCGAACATAGTAATGGAAACTTAGATTCATATTTGGCTATGTATAAGAATGTAAGATCTCTCTATCTCACCATCAGTGTGTGCGTGCGTGTTTTGAACTGGTACATTTGACCTGTTATTTTATTGTTTCTTATCGTGGGTTCATTTTATTCAGAGGGTGAAACCAAACTCTCTCCAATCCCCATCCTTGCATGCCTGCCTTCCCCAAACCAAAAAGAAAAAGGAAAATAAAGTGGAAAATTCCAGGAGGAAGATTTCCTTTATATATTTAAATTGATTTATTTGTTCTTGATGCATGTAACAAAATGGTACGAGAAAAACATAGTAAACTTCAGGGAAATGTGTTTGTCATTCAAATTTCGAAACAAATTTTCTGTATCTTCATGTAATTTCTATATGATATTGGAGATTCACATACCTTGTTTGGTAGGAACTAAAATCTAAATTTTAGTCTAAAATCTAAATTTTAGTCTAAGTTAAAGTCAACAATTAATTTCGACTACATTTTTTATGGGTTCTACAACTTTTTAACCACACATTTCATCAACTTCTATTAAAATCTACTAAAAATCTGATTTTAATCCCCACCAAACAGGGGCATAATAATGTTTTGGTGGTTATATTAGTTTATTAGACATCTTCAAAGAATATAATTCTGGCGATTAAGCTTTTTTGGGGTACTCATAACTGCAAGCAGTTCTTTTTTGTGCATTTTGCTGGCCTTTTAACCTGTTGAATAGGCTCTCACATTTAGGAAGTTTAAACTGATTCTGAATTAGACTGAGTTTAAAAAAAAAAAATTGAGATTTTTCAAGCTTGAGCTCATGTTTGGTAGCGATTAAAATCAAGATTTTTATCAAAGTCAAAGTGAGCAATTAGTTTTGTTCACATGGACCCACAACTTCTAAATTACACATTTCATCAACTTTTATCAAAATCTGCTAAAAATCTAATTTAATCCCTACCGAACATGGGCTGAATCGTTTAACTTGTGTTTGCCTTCAATTATTTTCTGATGTGTACACATGCTGGATGTTGGAGGAGAATGGCTATCTTATGCTGTTTATTGTCACGAGATATTATTTTATTTACTTGTATGATTCCGATAGTTATTCTCTCTAGCTCTCCAGGATAATCACTTAATTGGTCTCTCTCAAAATTTTGAACCGTTCCTCTAGTTCACTTCTCAATGCAACTTCCTGCAATTAGAATAACTTGAATTTTATCTTGAGAAAACTCTTTAAACCAACCCCACCAGCACCCACCCTTCTTTTTTGTCCCTTCTTCAATGAATGACTGGAATTTCCATGTATTATGCTTTTTGCCTGTTGGAATACTAATACTAATAGCTTGTAATCTCACCTTCTTTCTTGACATTATATACTCTGGCTTGACTCTTTCGATAACCAATTGCATGCCTGATATTCTTGTGAACCATTACAATTGGATTTTGATGAATAGTGTCTTCCTTACCAGTCACAAACATACTTCCTTACCAGTCACAACCATGTAATTAAGTTTGATTAGTTGATTATATATTCTTCAGGAGGAAAAACCGTCATCAGATCTTTCGAAACCCGAAGATACTGAATATGCTGCAATGATGGCTGCTGTATACAGTATGGTGAAACAAGAGTGCATAATGCAGGTATCTTCCCCCACCCCATATTAGTTAATATGAAACGTGTCTGCTCTGTAGTCAATGACTTTTATCTGGTACAACCAGTGACTTACCCCCTCAAAAGGTACTATAATTTTAGCATCATCGGTTTACTTGATGTAGGAGCGGATCGTTCGCTCACTTAATCTCAAGTCATCACCTGGAGAACTGGAGAGCTATTGCCTGATGTGGTCTTTGCGGCCTTTTGTAGATGATGACATCATACGTGAAGCTTGGAGTCTTGTGCCGTCTCACCAGTAATTTTTTTCCCTCCTCTCTATAATTCAATTACTCCTCGGAGAGTTCCAGTTACAACTTGCAGCGCAATCCTTACCGACAATTGAATTTTAGCTTCGCATCATGTTTTCTCTGCGTGCGCTACTGGTCATATGAAGGAGATGTATGTGGTTAAAACTACAATCCTGAAGATGGCTTTTCACACTCGTCAGTTCAAAGCTCCATTCTTACCGAGGAAAAAGGTGGGGAATACGTTGATATAGCAGGTGAGGGAAGGAAAAGAGAGGTAATTATAAGTTATACAGAGCAAAATCAGGAAAATGATGGGGAGACTAATATATCATTATAGGAAGATAACATGTTTGGCACATTGTCCTAAATACCATAATAGGCAAGATTTTGACCTTCTGTTCTTTATTAATATTGTTGAGGTTATCGAGTCTGCTATAAGAAGTATATAAAGAATATGTCGTGCATATTTGGCTAAGCTTAAACTAAAATTTAAACTGGATAAATACACTTTATTTCTACATTATGCCGGTCTCACAAACTTAATAATCACTTTGTATTTACACATTTTATAAAATCCACAGCTTACGTTTTAATCTAAGCACTCCAAACAAGCTCGTTATATACAGAGAGAGGAGACTATCATCGTAGGTTACTATGGACCACCATCACCAATGATCAGTCTCTAATTTCTAACTATAGGCAATGCCTGCAGTATATGACGATGCTCATCTGCCTAACTATTGGTCATGTACAGCAATAGCAACCATTGCCAACTAGCCCAGATTTTGGTAACCAACATTTTGATCTCGTGACTATAATCAATTAAGTTTTCGACACTGTTGACCAGCCAAACCTAAGCTTAAGAAACTCAACTTTGACATTACTGCAATATTTTCAGGCAACGGATGCTGCCTTCACCACTTAAATGTGGCATTGATATCAACTTTTAAAAAATTTCTTCTACACTATGGTTAACTGCAACATGCGATTTGCTTACAGTAGATTTTTACGCTCAATTCTTCTAACATATTCAAGAAGGGTGTTAGATTTAAGTAGAGCCCACACATGCAATGAAGACGTAATAGTTGAATCGTAAAATAAGCCAGCCAACCCCGTACCAGATTTTTATGAAAATCAGTTCTAACAATCATTGAAAATAGCAAACTGATTCTCTAGAAATTGCACTTCATTGCATGCCTAATTTCTTTGGCTGGTCGCAATTCATATGCAACCTTGTAATCAGAATGCCTGAAGCAGATTCTTTTATTGAACATGAGAATATAAGAACCGCTATTATTCTGGGACGGGATATTGCAACGAAGGATTTCATGAATGCATAGGCTTTGTGCAGAAAGGCTTGAAACCTGGCAATCAAAGCAAATAGAGAGGTTTCCGCCAACAACAGGAAAAAGGAAAAACCAGAAACAAAAAATTTGAGACATTCCTCAAGGCTGGCATTGTAACCTGGCAACCAGAGCGATTCGAGAAGTCTCTCGTCAAAATAAACGGAAAGAATAAGGAGGAACCGAAAATTCATGACATCCCCAGAGTCCATGCTGCTTAGTACGCAGAAATAGGCATCGAATTTCCACTAGAGCAGTAATATCTTTATACAAGGCAATAAATCCCAAAAATATTTTGACACTAGCTGATAAGAGAGAAAAAATTGAAATCAGTGTTGAATTTATATCAACAGTGCAGTAACGGAGAATTTCCACCCTTCTACACTCCATCCATATCACAGGTTTAGTTGGACAAGCAAAAAAAAAACTAGTAGTACAGAATAACAGCAGCATTATTCATGACGAAATTCAGAGAAAATATACAGACATACCCTATTGGAATGAACTTTCCTATTACTAAACAGATCTCTCTTGAGCTCAAACTATGGTACATCTGTTCCATGAAAATAAACAACACAAGCAATTCTGCCAACGGGTGAAAACTGTGTGTGACGGAAGAGACTCATGGAGCAACAAAGACTTCACATTCCAATTCCTCGTAGATTTATAGCCACTATTATTACAACGCATCTAATATTGTTGAATCTTAGTTTTCAAATATCAGAAATGCAGAAGACAAGCAATTTTATGGGTTTCAAGGAGCCAAATGCTTAGAAACATTTGAATTTAAAGGTAGCTTTGGCTGAAGTTATATCACATAAAATTCTCCCTAAACAAGGAAAGACAGGTCAGGTATATCTTGCCTTCTTCCCACTTTCAATCGGAGGAGAATGATAGATTGAGCTGAAAAGCTCATAAGCTTCATGTACCAGATATTTTTATATCACTGCGTCTGATTTTTTTGTTCCTGTAGTTTCCAATCCTAGCAGGTAAGGAAATTAAAAATAAAAAAAGAATCAAAACCTTCATAAAGAAGCCAGTACAGACCTTACTAAAGGTTCTTGCTAATTTAAAATGCCCCTACCTGAAATCATATTTTTAGCTCTTTAAAGCCCTCAATCTCTGTAGACTCCTGCAGGTTGTCCTGTGCTGCAATCTTAGTCTCTTCTGCAAGTGCTTTTGAACTCGCTGCAGGACCAACCACCATTGAAACTGGTGACTCAACTTGGATTACTGGGGCTCGAGATACTGGGGGCTCAACTTTAACCGCCAGAAATTCAGAATCCAGTGGCCCTTCTACATGCATCGGCTGAAACTTTAAACCAAGAGGTTCCTCAATTCGAACCGAAGGAACCTTGGACAATTGTGACTCATCCAGTCTACTGGTTGCAGCTCTGGAAACTGATGGGTCCTCAACTCGAACGTGTGAAAATTTAGAACCTGATGGTTCCTCAACCTTAATCGTTGGAGGCCTGGAAATCCGTGGACCAGCTACTGGAATTGTTGGATCTAACATTGGTAGCTCCTCTATCCTAACAGGAGCAGCAGCAAATACGGGAACAGCCTGTCTTATGCAGACAGGTGGTGCCATACCCAATGGTGGAGGCCTCATCATTAGTGAAGCCTGAGGTGGTGGAAATGGTGGTGCAGAGAAAACAGGAATTGCATTTCGTATTGTCACTGGTGGTGCAATTCTATGATGTTGGTTAAAATGCCGGACTGGAATGTACGGTGCTGCTCCAGCTGTAGGGAACTTCTGAGGCCCAATTGTATGGTTCTCCACCAATGATGTAGGACTCTCATTTGTAATAGTAATTACTGGTTGGCTTTGAGTTGTCTTGGCAGTTTTGGGGTTCGCTTTGTTGTTCACAGCCATAATAGGCTTGTTGCGCGCTGTCCTTGGGCATATTAAAGGCAAAATTTTAGATGATGTAGCTGTAGGCAGGGTACTTGATGACCTCAGATTTGATGTAGGAAATTTTATTGGAAATGTTAACTTTGCCAATTTAGCCTGAATGATATACTTTTGCAGAGCACGGGTTACAGCCACGTGTTCCTGCTCATCCTTGTGTGGCTTTTCTGATGTTGAACTCTCGAAATGTTGCACTACTGGATAAACAAAAAAATATTGAAGAATATCATGTAAAGTTATCACGCTTTGCACAACTGAAAATCAGAGAGAAAATTACAACCGTCATATGGATAAACCTCTGCCGATTCTCAAAAGTGACCAAAACCACAAAATTCACTAAAGGATACCAAGTAAAACCTACCCTTTCACTTCTTAAATATTTATAACTATTAGTATTAATTTGGGTTGTTAGGCAGATGTTTGTGCCAAGAAAAGAAAAAACCATCCAAACATATTTATTGTAATAGTAAAATTAATGAAGATAAAGAGATTGGCACCAGATTAACATTTTCTTTGATCATGAATGTTCAAAATGGTTGCTAACTTCAAAATAGAAAAACTCTATCAAGTGGAGTAATAATAAATTTTGGTAAAAGTAAAGATTAGTATGGCGTTTCACATGTCAAAATAGGTGAAACATGCTTGGATACGAAATTCTGTTATTAGCTTTTCCAAATTGCTGTGTTTTTTAAGTAAATGCATGGTAATTGAAAGGCATTTCACCAAAATACTGAAGACAGCACCTAAAATTTCCAATAGAAAACACAGGAATCATCTCTTGAGATGTTCTGGGGAAAAATCTTTTCGAAAATAATTTCAGAAACTTGTTTTCACTAACCACACACACTGTAAATAGGAAATTACAAAAAGATCCTGAGCGAGGTCGTGAGCCTCAAACTAAATGCTACATTTCCCCACTCAAAATATACAAGGGGCATGAATGTGGGTTTCGTTAATTTCGGGAATTGAATTTGTTTGATTCTGAATTTTCAAATTAAGAGTTCGGCAAAATTAAATTTTCCATGACAGAAGGTAAAAATGACCTATAAGGTAAGGAGTAAATAGTTTTTCATATCACGCTCACACTAAAATGCTCTATGGTTTAGATGAACAATCAGATAAACTTTAGTGGAGAATGTTGAAATATCTAGATGAATCTTGAAAATAATCACATAAAAAGGAAATGGAACAAATAAAAGTTTTTAAGATGAAGCTAGCTGCCTCTAGTGACCAAAGCTCTGAGCCACTGCCAGACTGCCGAACAACAGTTTCTCACATTGATGCTCACACCGTATGCGCTTTTTCCTGCCCTTTAATTTAACTTTCCATTCAACACGTTTATTTCTCGAACAATAAACTCCTTTTGCAGAAAGTTCACGAGTAATACTTAGGGCATGATTTAGGAAGTAAATCTAAACCTATAGTTTTACATTTTAAAGATTACAATAATCTTTCTCCATGAGACAACATAAACTTGCCCAAAAATGACGTACAAAGCAAATCATGATATGAATGTCAAAGTTGAAGATATTCTTTTCTCCATAAGAGAACGTGCACTTATCAGGACATTGAAGACTAGGATCACTCACATGATTTCAGAGATAGCCAAGCTGCCATGGCCGCATTCTTTTCTGCTTGCTTTTTGTTCTTAGCTGGCTCGCCAGTAAATATAATGCTCGCCAAATCTACAGTACAGGTGAAGATGGGAAGGTGTCCTAGGCCTGATCTATAAGTAGTATATGCAGGCAAAGATGCTCCCGTTCTTTGTGAGACCTCCTGCAAGAGATTCTTATAGACACCTGTCTCATCCTGTACATTGCACAGCATGGTACCAACATCAGTAATCAATCAGTGGAATGAGAAACACTGATCAAATAATTTAAATAAATGAAGGCTACACATGAACTCTGATTAGCAGAATTCGACATGACTTTCAGGCCATAACACATAATGTTCCAAGCATCAGGAATATTATCAACCAGGCCTCCAGCATGTCTGGGGATATACATAGTGGACTATACTAAGTCTCAAACAGTTGCATCACATGCTTTGCAAAGTTCTAATATTCATAATCCTTTTACCTAAATATACTCTTCAAATATCTTCTCTCTCTACAACCTGTTTCAAACCACCCTCAAAGTTTTCCCTAAGTGCAGTCTCTTGCAACAATGGGCATTTGAGGCATTACACGTGCAACAAATCCAATGCTCCGAATAGCGATTTACTTTATGCTACTTCAATCATGGTTATTTGAGGTGCTGGATGAGCCTTGGCCATTGAGTCACATCTTTTGCAATGATTATTATTTGGGTCACATCTTTCGCATTGATTATATATTCTTATATGTACATACTTATCTTTCCACATGCAGTTTTACGTTTCTATTCTCCTTTAATTAATCATTTATTTGTTGTTTTCTCTACAAGTAGGTCAGCCAAGCAGTAATTCCAACCTCTGTAAGAGTTTTATAAGGAATAATTAGTAAACTCAACCTTGATTAGGAATTTAAAAGCCAAGTAGTAAATAACATGATTTTGTCCCTGGTCAGCTTACTATGATTTACAACCACCATGGATTGGCTCAATGATGAATAATGGTGCTTACAAAGTCAAAACCAAGATATAGTTAACCACCTGTCAAGCTTTGAAATTTGGATTCTTTAATGACAATGTTGCGAAATGAAAGTAACATATACATCTGACACGTAAAGCATCATGTGGTCCCAAAAGGATTCAGAAAATCCTCATACAATTAACGCCTTGATGGTAGAATCATAGTGTTGGAAACCCAAATAGAATTCAACTGAAGTTAAAATTGATGGAAAAATTGAAAAATGCAAAATTTCATTCCTATTTATAGCAAGGTTGACTGAATAGAGCGCAATTAGCAGAATAATTGAGGTTAGCTAGGCCCAAGCTTCTAAAGCAAGGCTAAACCAATAGCAAAGGAGCCATCTTGACTCTTAGAGCTACTTACAAATGGTTCAGATACTTTGCAGCTAGTGTAAAATTCAAACTATGACCACAGACTGTAGCATATGGCCCTAATGTAATATAGGTATGTATAAAATTAAACACCAGTTTACCACGCAAAATAGCAAAGCATGAGATGCAAAACAGGACAAGAAATCTTATACTGACTTCCAACACATGCGGAATGTTTCGACAGATTTTAATTCTGAACTTAATTTGCTTCAATTCAATTCCAATGAACAAATTCCAAGCAGGCAAATATAGCATTTGGATCGCTCAAGAAATAATTCCAAGTCTATATACGAAAAACATGAAAAGATAGACTAAGAAAACAAATTTGACAAGTAAATATTGCGACCTGCGCTATTAAACTGATTAACTCTTCACTCCAAATAAAAAATGAAGCAGTCACCAAAATTACCAATAGAAGGTCAATTATTAGAGAAGTCATCAAAACGCACAATGGAATACGGACATTTATAATTTTATATCACTTCCTTCTTTTCTTCTTAACTTCAATTCAGAAATAACAAATTCACATAATAAGTTCACCATAAAAAAAAAAAAATACGAACAAGAACAAAAACGGAATCCACATAAAACACCTCAAAATGTGTCTCGTAAAGTACACAAATTTTACCAGAACTCTGGCCGCAAGGGAGTTGGAGGGACCACGGCTAGCAAGGGCATTAAGAGCCACCTCCGCAGCCGAGTGCTCAGCCAGTCGGAGCGTCGAACAGTAGCCAGGGCTCTCAAACGTCTCACCGTTGAAATTAACGGTAGCCTTGAACCGTGGCGCGTGATCGGGGCCTTCCCTGATGCACGCGTACGATGGAAGATTGAAGCAACTCCTCTGTGCCAGCTCCTGTAGCTGGTTCTTATACATCTTTACAAAAATGTAAACAAAATCAAAAGAATGCCAATTTTAACTACACCTACTCAGTACTCAAATTGTCAGGAATATTTCATCAATTTTCATTATTTCCATGCTGTTTGATATACTTGAAGAGGAAACGAATCGAATAATGGGATCAAAGAAGGCTATACTTGAGATCGAGGGGTTTTCTGCTTAGGGTTCTCTCACGTTTACCAGACATAGGTTTGAGTTTTGCGAGAAAAAGGACAAATACAAACGCTTTGTAGTAATAGTAAATAGAAGTGCATTTATGGATAGAAAATTGCACCATTAGTCCTTAATCAATTATCTAAGTAGAAATTTTGTTTTTATCTTTTTATTATCAGTGCACAACCCGTCTCCCGTCTGTTCAATCTCGACGATTAAACCAACAATTCTGAAGAATTGAGTCTCTGGTGGGAAAGATGCAATGAATTTAAATTGTATCGGGACCTCGCATGTTTAATTTTAATTAAGATATAAATTTTCAACTTCTACTTTCGTAAAAGTCTTAATGGAAATCTTTACGGAAGTCATCCAACTTCGATGTCTGTTTTATATTAATCATTCAACTCTAATATGAAAACTACTAGGTTGATTTCATTCAACCCTATGGTATAAACATCAAAACTCGAATATGGATCGGTTGCTAGAACCTGCTATACTCAACAAAAATGCTAACAATTGTAAAAAATTTGTGCTCAAGGTGCAAAATTCACGGTAAGAATCTTACTAACATACTTTTCTTCATCGAAGTATCGAGTAACTAAACACTCGGTCTACCACTATTTACCATTTTGTCGATAATTTGCAACAAATTTAGCAAAGGAAAAATTTCGGTCGTTCTTGGCATGTTTTTTTATGGTATCTCTTTGTTGTCAATAATCAACTCTGGCAGTCTGGAATGGTCAAAAGACAAAGTGCAATATGGCTGAACTCAAACTGGTGGTGGAGGGATGCAACTCAACGGCGCAGCTACGACGGCGTTCGTCTGGCTGCCACCGCTGCCGCCGCAACTCAATGCCTTGATCAGCCCCCATAGTCCCCTACAACTGTTTCTGCCTACATTAGTCTTCTCATCATTATGTTTCAGCTGAAACATTGGCGGCGATGGATCCCGGCGGTGGCGGCGGCTCTGCCGGTTCTTCATATCCCTCAACTCCATTTCTGTCGGAAATCTAGTAATTCCAAACAAGAACAGGTACCATCTAGACTTCCCTGATGATGATGAAGTTAATACCGACACTTTTTTATATGGAAATTCATTCCTATTTTGTAATTTATGTTCCTTCTTGATCTTAACACATGGACTTTTTTTGCTAGAATTGACTTTCCACCGGAAAAGTCGCCGGAGACGCCATTTCCGGCTACTTTGCTGCTTGTGTTCAACTGGGATTGGATTTTCTGAGATGGGTTTTTTAGAAGTAATGAGTTTTCCACAGAAAACGATGTTTTCTGGCGTAAAGGAATTCAATTCTTCACTGAAAAACTCAAAGCAGTCTTGATCGTGATCAGAAGTCCATAATGAATTTGAAACGTGTGATTCAGAACTATAGTCTTTCTCTCCCTCGTGACTATACATTGGAAGATCGCATAAAGACAGCGTTTCTTCTAATTCATCTGTTTCCTGCATGGATTTTGAATGAGAGATTTCTTCTATTGGCTCACTCTCGAAACTGGAATCGAAGGGACTTATCAGAAACATATGAAGAATATGGCTAATTCAATGACGAAAGTTGATATGGTGAAATTGGTAGTGAATTTAATGATTATATACAAAGGCATTATTGGGAGCCTGAGGTTGAAAATCTTCACGACTCAGGGCTGCTAATTCTTCTAGATTACGTGAAAAAAATAATAGAGGGGGACCCACCTCTTTTTGAAAATTAATCTAGAAGTGCATGAGCTTGTTCACGAGAACTCAATTCCTAGCAACGTTAATTTTTATCTACTTCTCAACATGTTTTATTGAGACTGTGTCATTCTCATAAACGATATTTTCTTTAAGAATCATAAAAGAAATCTTGACCACCTTTCTTGAATTAGTACATATTCACTTGATGATGCATCTTTTTCATTGACTCATCTTGGATATTTTGAAATTAGTTAAAATAAATTATTATTTTTTCACTCCAACCAATTTTTTCCACGGTCGACGTTCAACTCAAAGAAAGCAGAAATCCTAATATATTGACCATAATTAAAATAAAATCGTCTTATTTACTCCATATAAATGGCTTCATAATATTGAGATAGCTAAATACTAAAACATTATTTTTCTTTGAATGCTTTAAAAATAATGACACGTTTTCTTTTTAAACTTTCTTAATAATTTTTAATGTCCAACAAAGAATATATTGAATGTTTGGTCTTCTAGTTGGGTTCTCTGTGTTTAATAATCCATTAGGAATGGACATTAGTGTTGTCTATAGGCAAATCTGGTCTTCCCATGTGGTCCTTAGTTCTAGAATTGGGTCCCAAAGTGCGCTCCCAAAATCTATATTTCTCACATTTTACATTTGACTCGTATTTTAACCGTCGTGCAGTAGTGTCAATCACATCAGACTGAACATATAAAAAAGAGACCGTGTCAAGTTGGGATAGTAAATAATTAAATATAGCTTTGTCCTTCGACAACATGCTCTTGCCAGGGCCCAGGACCAACTCTTGGAACTTAGGCTCGTCCGGACTGTGTTGAGCTGGTCCAAGCCAACCTATTAATGTTTAAGAAAAAGGAGCAATTTTTTTGGGAATGGACTCTGCATCCAATGCAATGAAAACATTTTTTTCAAAAATAAATAATTAAAATAGAGGATTGTGAGCGCGCTATGAAGTGGGATGAGCATACTTACCAAAATCTGATCGAACTTGAATTGAATGAGATTTTGGGATGAGCATAGCTTGCCTCATTGTGCGGACAAGTCATATTGCGAACCTGACACGGTCTAGCCCGTGACAGATGGATATTTCTCGATCCAATCCAATTAGTTTTGACACCACTACTTGCACTCTTTTGAATTTTTTGCCATGTTCGATCCACATTCTTAAAAAATGCATCATTTCAATACTCATTTTCAACTACTTAATTTTTAATAAAATAATATTACACGCAAATCCAACATTTTTCCTTCATTTTTAACTATATATTTTTTTTTCACATCACTATTTAAAATACAATCTTTCCTTAAGAATGTGCATCAAACAGAGACTTTAGAAGCAAGATAAACATACATGCTATACATCAATCTTCTATCATTATTCATTTGATTGATTACTTGCCCCCCAAAAAGGGGCTAATCTTGACAAATTCAACCAACTGTACCTTGGAAAGAAAGACATTGTTATTTAATACATTTTATTCTGAAACTTGGAAAATTTTATTAAGAAAACATTGACAACATAGGTAATACAGTAAAGTGTTATCTGTCACTATCACACAAAAATGAGAAGGGAAAAGTGAAAACTATGACATCCACAATTAATCAATAGAAAGTTCTGTTCTGTATTACTTAGTCATTGATTTGCAATCTATTGACTATTTTCTCTAGTTTAAATTTGTTCAACAACAGATGATCTTGTGGTAGATTAATTATTATTTTTCCAGCTTTCTAGATTGCAAAATTAGGTATCTTTGAATTGTTTGGTCTGCTACTTGGGCTTTACGTGTTGCAAGTTTAGAAATTTTCACTTCATGACTTTTTCAAGCATAAAAGGAACTAGAATAAAGGTTTGTTCGACATAACTTTTGCTTTTTGTAGAAAAGTTTTCTGAAGAGATTATTTAATGTCGTGTTTATTTAAAAGTTCTTCTAATCAGACATTTTAATCTTAAAAATAATTTTTAACTTTTCAAAAATCTTGACAAACTAATCTAAAGGTTGTAGTTATTTCCATAATTTGCCGTGTAACATGTGATCCTGGAGTGATGTCCTTCTCAAGTGGTCTACACTTCTAGAATTGGGTCCCAATAGACCTTTTAAACATGGCATTTGGCATGTGGATCCAAATTTGATTTTCCTTCCTGATTTCAACGTCGAATAATGCTCATTAGACAAGTTCAAGAATAATGATGGAGGTGACATGATAGTGTGATGGATACTGATTGAACATTGTGGTTTTTTCCCTCAAACTCCAATTATGTGTCGATGCTTGTCACTTCTGTTTTTTGACATGTCATTGAGCCTGCTTGTATAGTATGCTTGTTCAATGCAATTCTCTTGCATACAATTCAATCCTTGTAGAAGTTTTTTTGTCATTAAACTCTTCCAATTGAAAGCAAACAAATATTAAAAAATTTAGTTACTTCGGTCAAATTGAGTGACCCAAAAATTTGACTCAATTATAATCTAATTTATTCAAGATAATCTAATAATTTATTCAATTATAGTCTCTCTTTTTTTTTTTTTTTTGGTATGGTCTAAATATAGTTAAACAATTTAATACCTACGTGACTAACAACCAATTCACTTGAGTGTTCTATCAACCCCCCCCCCCCCACCCCACACACACACACCCACACACCCACACACACAAAAGAAATTCAAAACCTTCTTCCTCTCGATAATTCACCAGCAGTAATTCGTCATATGGATTAAATTCTGAAATATTAATGTGCATTTACAAGTTAGATACACAATTTATTCAAACATGCAATTACTCATTCTTGGTTCTTAAAATATATGTGTTCCCTTAATTGCTAGAGAGAGAGAGAGAGAGAGAGAGAGAGAGAGAGAGAGAGAGAGAGCTACCAGATCTTAGGGCATGTATGGCAAAGCTTTTCAAAAGCTATATTTGAGAATAAAAAATCGCTTTTAAACATGTTTAAATAATTCCCCCAAAGTACTTTTTCTTATTAGAAGAACTTTCAAGGAAAGTTGACTTAAGCAATTTCATCAGTAAGCTCTTCTACAAGAAACAAACGCAAAAACAAAAATCATAACAAATTGACAGCAAGAATTCAACAACTTCAGGCCAAGATGGGGGCTAATCCCTTTAGCAGAATTCCCCTTGAAATAAAACTGAGATAAACTCAACAACGTAAACAAAGCACATTTTTTTACATAACATCTATCCATAACCCCAAACGGAAGTAAAGTTTACGCTAAAAATTTCACCTCAAATATATCATTATTACAATTTTCAACGCAATTGTCAACGTGAAAAAAAGAGAAGCAAAAAATTACTCCTCCGGAATTTCAGACAAACCGACAAAAATAGTATTACTCTTATCACAAATTCTTGAAAGCTGATTCATGAGCTTGTTTTTGCGGGGTAAGTTTTGCCAACAATGCCTTGTTATGACAGTGCTCCGCATCAACAAAATAAAACTGATCGTTAGCCTTAAACGACACAAAAGGTCGATTGGTCACTGGTGGCCTGATATCTGCAAACTTTATTGTTTTAGGAACATAAGTTGCCAGCCACGTCATCATCTCCACCTCAAAGCTGTCTGAACCAGGCTGCCATCTAAGCTTGTGAACGTAAGGGCTTACAAACCAGTGAAGAGCTGCAGTAGTCGAAGCACTTAGAAATATAACAGAAGATGCCACTGCACCCTTCAAGATAACATTCATGTCAGGAGATGTCATGAAAGTTATTACAGGACCTAATGACACAGAGAGGCAGCAGGTGGAAAGAGAGAGGAGCTTCACTTTCTTGATAGTATTTGATATTGGGCCATAATAAACAAATCCGGTGTCCTTTTCTCCATTTCCAGATTCTCCTCCTTTTTGAGGTCCAATACTGATCTTCTTGTCATTTTCAGCTAATGCAGACTGAGATAACCATCGTTTCTCAACAGTAGCAAACTGCTTGGGGAAGTCAGTGTAAATTTTGGCATTAGGAGCACCTCTACCCAGATGATAACCTAACACAACGGAATAAGCAAGTCTAAGAACAGTAAATACGTGACTGCGAGAAAAGAGTTTCCAGGTTTCGTGGATGATCAGGATGAAGACCAATACTGAAAGTTGAGTGAGTCAAAGAAAAGGTTAAAAAGAAAGGGGAAATGGGGTTCAGATATGAAGACGCCTTTCAGACACATTAATCAATTTTCCACTATCACATCAACTAGTATATTATTAAAAGATAAATAGCAAAGCCAGGCTAAAGATTTGTAAATCAAAATACCACAACCAAAATTTGTTTTTTATCATTATTGCCGACTCTTAGTATGACGATCTAATCCAAAATTTAGATACCATTTAGTCTCAATGACACGCTTCCAGTTAAATCACCACTAATTTAGATACCATTTTATCTCACAGTTTCACTAATTCTAACAATAACTACTAGTGCAGTGCAAAGTATCGCAATTTTGGGTTGAAAACTAGTCAAAAAACTTGGAAATATACAAACCTAGAATGTACAGCTTAAAATTTACCCTCTACATTTTTCAATGCTTTGAGAGATATTCGGAGAAAGTCTATGAATAACTAGAAATGCTGCAATACAAGAAAAAAAAATCAATTCAACTCATTTTCTGTTTCATCTTAGAATTTACTCATTTTATCTTTTGTTTAAAAACTGCAATGAGGATAATCATCATAAATTTCCTCTTATTTTGTTATCCCCACTTCTGTATCGGTTTATGTTTTGTTGCCTAAAGGACTAGTAAAAACAATACCATCCCTCTTCTTACATCGAGTTCTCTACTAGGATTTCCTCCACCTCCGCCTTCCGTCCACTTTGCCATGTTTGTCGACTTGATTTTTATACTGATATGTGTTGGTATTATCTGAACAGATATTTACTAAAAGTCAATTAAACTGTTAGTTGAAAAGATATGTAGATAAATTTAGTGCTAACTTCTAGCATCTTTTAGACAGGCTTATCCCAGGACTCAAATTGGCGTACCACATTGAGGAGCTCAAACAGATAATCAGCGGTCGAATTGCACTGATAAAAGAAAATCTCTATCGAATTCTTAAAAATGGCAGCGTGGATGTATGCATAAATTTTATAGAATGCCTTAAATTTTCGCTGCCTATATTGATCTAACGTGTATCCTCCAGAACCCATTCGCTTTGCGTAATGGGAAGATTCCAAATTTTCTTCAATTTATTGTACTTTCAGCTTCCTAACAACCAGAACCATAAGCCTCGAAGAATTAGGGAAGAAATTGATATGGATTTTCCGGAATGAATAGAACACAGTAAGCAAATAAGCATAAATACAGATATATAAATAAAAATTGTACACACCAAAGTGGAAACGTACATACATGGACATGGACATGGAGGGAGGGATAGAGAATTGAAAAGAACCTGATTGAATATTTGTGGATTTGAGATAGCTGGTTCGAGATCGCACCAAATGAAGCAGAGCTGCTCTTGCCATTTCTCTCTACTAAATTTTATTTTCCCCCGATATCAAAGTTAAACCCCAAAGAGAACTTTCTTAGCTAGGGTTTTGACCCTTTTACAATTGTAAGCCCAAATTTTAATTATAAGTCAAAATCAAATAATTAATATTATCTGCATATTTTATTCATCTCATAATTTTTTAATTATATATTTTATCAACTTTTATCAAAATTTATTGAAAATATAATTTTAATTTTCACCGTATAAATGCTTAAACGGTGGCCTTAAAAATGTAAAATAGTTTTGAATAGTATTTTTTTGAATAATACGTGGTTGAAAATGATGGAGAAATTATAGATTTGTGTGTAAAATATTTTATTCTATAATATTTAGTTGAAAATAATCATGTAGCAAA
>CAIGRN010078293.1:0-13726 GCA_903798345.1 Fraxinus anomala
TTTTCACTTGAAAGATCAATATCAAATATCAACCCATCTTAGCCTCGTTTGACTCAAGTTCTTTTAGACCATATTTTTATACCACTAGTGGCCCTTCTATTGATTCAGTGCCTCAACAATTCATAAGGGAGACGTGAAGACAAGCTGTTACCTAAAAAGTAATGAGTTGAAAGTAGGGTTGTGGGTGAATTGTGTTGGATTGGTTTTGAGTCCAACTCAAACTCAATCTAACATGTTCGGTTTGACAATAATTCAAATTGAAATCAACACATTCACGGTTGAAACTCAATCCAATCCAAACCGTCCAAACTTAGTTTGGTTTGGGTTGTGTTGATTGGTTTGGACTTGAGTTCAATTTAAGTTGAACTCAGTTATTCTTTTGTTGGACAATTTTTTATAGGCCCAATGGTCGAGACTTTTTTCGTTGAATTTGAATAATTTTTTTAAAAGTTTGATACAATTTCAAATTGGACTAATTTCAATTACATGGAAAAGGAGATTTGAAAGACCTTAAGTCGATTGAAGTTCGATCAATGGTCTATGGAGTTAAATTTCATTCTAATATAACAATATAAATTAAAAATATTGTAAAACTTGTTAAATAGATTATACTATGATCAAATTAAATACATATTAAATCAATCTAAATACATATTGAATACCTGCATATTATACCTATTTGANTTGAATACCTGCATATTATACCTATTTGAATTAAATGAATTCAACCAAAATACTAAAAATGTAAATCTCCTCCAATCCAAGTGTTTAGTCAAAAATCACGTCAAAAAATCGAGTTGAGCAGTCGAGACACGAGCAGCAATGAGAGGCTAAGGAGAATTTTGATCATTAAATTTTAAATTTTTTATTTTAAGCACTTATTTTCTTTTTAATATTTTTTAATTTATAGGGTTGGATTGAGTTTGATTGAGTTTTAATAGATAACCCAGAATCCAATCCAATCCAACCTGACCCGACCTAAAATTTGATTTCTTAACCCGAACCCAACCCAATTAAACTAAAAAAACCAACCCAAACTGGTTGATTGGGTTGGATTGATTGATTTAACTAGTTCTGATTGATTTTTGCCCAGCCTTAGTTGAAAGGGTAAAGTTAAAATCTTTAACGACCCACATTAGCCTCGTTTGACTCAATTTCTTCGAGACTATATCTCATTTATACCACTAGTAGCCCTTCCATTGATTCAGTGCCTCAACGGTTCAAGACATGAGAACAAGTTCGTAAATTGAAAAGTAGTGAGTTGATAATTCAAGAAACTCGAAACACAAAATAATGAGTCTCGGAGAATGTATTAAAATCAATCAAATCGCAGTCCAAAAGGTCACTCGGAGATGTTAATTGATTTCCGACAAGAAATTTTACATGTTTGTGCAATAAACTAGTTCAAGTACTATACATACATTGTATTACAAGGGTACTCTTTTCAATATTATCACCAAGCAAAGAAAACCCCTTTTCATTAGTACTAATGCACACTAACCATTAATGTATCATTTTTAGTATACTTTGAAAAATTATAGAAGTGGAAATCTCAAGAAGTTGAAGCAAGATTAGGTTGCAGTTTTCTGTCTCATCCATTTAGTAGCAGACCATTTCTCTCCCGACAATACCTCACATCCACCGTGTATGCTATTCGGGTCTGATTGTCCATCAAGCCCCTGTAAAACAAAACAGCATAGAGATTGAAAATAAATTTCAAGGTTAGACAATACCCTCTTGAACTGCCTCGTTTAAAAGTTAAAGCTGGCATAGAGAATACAAACTTAATTATTTAAATAATGTTTTGAACATGACCCTCGGGATGTATTCATTTTCATCAAAATCTACCATGTTGAACCACCTAATCTAAAAGCTTAAGTTATACAGGGAACAAACTTATTTATTCAAATTATGTCTTCAACATGCTGGATTCATTTTTCATCAAATGCAACGAGACTTGAATGCAAAACCTCTACCTTAGCAGAGAGTCCAGAAACACTAATTTGCTCCTGAAGTTCATGAAAATGTCTCCACTTCCATCAATCAGCATGCTCAAGCATTCATTCGCATATTCTTTACATAACTTCTTATTCCAAAAACTTCAAAGATTTCTCAGGTAATTAATTGCTTTTAGCTTCTAGAGTATAATATTTCATCAAACAAATGTGCCAGACACAATATCACCATACAAAACAATTTTACACCCTTCATAATCAGAAGGATCAAGAAACTTAAAACTGAAAATCAATGCAAACAATCATGAATAGTTAGTGCATATAAACATTTTAGATGGTTAGCTTTGATGTTCGACTATATGGATCATGGAATTTTATCACAGTATATAACAACTGTCAATGGTGAATCAAGATGTGCCAAAACTAGGGGAAGAAAACAAACCATGCTCCAGAAAAGCACAGCATCTCCTTTATTTGGCTTCACACACAATCCTTTAACCATTTTCCCACCACAGCTACACTCGCCAGATCCAGCCTAATAATAGTGGGAATTGACAAATAAAAAAAATCATGAAAAGAGAGACAGATAAAAGATAACAATCAATACAATGAATATACAGATAGTAGTGTGTTCATGAGTGTTTTTGGACAAACCAATTTATTGACTTGTAAAATTATTAGGGTGTAGTTATTCGATGCATAAAAATTCATCATAGCAGTTAAAGATGCTGCATAAACAAATACACATACAACTCATGCAGGATAATAGTTTACTATTCATGCTTTCCGCACAATTATGCCACAGAACATAGCATTGAATTTAACTGTTTAACAACATCCTATTACAGTTTCAAAAAGAAAAGAAAAACTGTACCTAACAATTATATGCATGCTATATAAAGAACACAGTTGGCTTGTTTTTAAGGTGGATTCTACCATATTAAACAGTAGTAAGAAAGAAAAGAAACTGAAATCTATTTCACTGGACTGTGTACTCTTGTCCAGTACTTTGTACCAATAATACTCTGGGTATTGTCACCAGATCTTAGTTTAGCAATTTGACACCACAGGATGCTTACACAGCTATCAGCAATTGGAAACTTGTATTCTACGTATCAAAGCACATTTATTTCTATGTTTTGGTTAACAGGTTACTAAATTCTTGCCTTCGTTTACGATAGCAATTTTAGTAATCATGCTCAACCTGCTCAAGTTAGTTCTCAGGTCAACATCCCAGAAGCATGTTCATTGTCTATCAGACAACCCCATGTATGTCAGATCGTAGTTTTATATTTGGAAGCTCTAGCAGAATGCTAAAATACACGTACAATCTGTGTGCCTGAATTAATAATATAGTTCCGGATAGAAACCAAGAAAATTTGAAATTAACATGGCAACACTAACTAATAGTCTGGAATGTAGCTACCTGTGGGAAGAATGTCTCTCCTCCTTCAACATTGTCACTTAAGTACATAAGCATTGTTGCCACTCGTTGACCACCCCGCTTCAAATTAAACTTCACAAAAAAACATTATTTCTTTGTCAACATGTGACAGCCTTTAAAGATGGCTAGAGCTAAAAGGATGAAAGAGATGCAATTGAGCTGATGAACATAATAGGAAGGCAGAAAAAGCTCACCGTGTCAGAAAAATAGTCATGATGTGGTCTGTAAAATTGGTCTTTTTCATACCTGTGCTGCAAAGTAGATGTTAGCCTTGATATTAAAACCAATCACCTTTTGCTTGAAATGGGGAAATGCAACGAGCATGAGAATTACACCACCTCAATACTTGTATAAGCTCCCCATTTTCTATTGGTACTTGAGAATATACAGATATTCGTTTCTCAATTGCCTGATGGTGAATGGCACCAAAATCATAAGTCCTATTGTCAGTAAAACATGGTTTGCAATACATCGTAAAATTATGATGTCAGTATGCAATCACTGTATATTTTCTCTTCGATGGAAACTGAAAAAAATGAGACGAATAAAGAACTACAATGCATGAAGCCTCAAAGACATGTTCGTGCACATAACACATCAACGGGAATTAATAGAGTTCGAAGCAAGTCAACCTGTATCAGAGAGTATTTCCTTTCTTCATTGCTAAGAAACATTCCAGAGCTTGTTCTGACATTACTCTTGATTCCCTGAGACATTATATAATACACTCAAGTACATGTGAGAAATTTACTGAAATTTGTAATCAGGATTGCAAAGACATCAAAGCAAAAGAAAATTCAGTAAAACTAAGCAGAATAGAAAATAATAAAGAAGCACGATGATCAAACCATTCATGTATCCAGAAGAACTGATAATGAAGATATTGAGTATTAATAGAAGATCATTGCAGATCATAGAAAAAGGGAGAAAATATATCATATGGAGCAAGGTATGTCAAAACACTGTCACGTCAGCACAAAAGATCATTGCAGCTCATTGAAAAAGGGAGAAAATATATCATATGGAGCAAGGTATGCCAAAACACCATCATGTCAGCACAATCAACTATTGCACATCATTTTTGTAGGCATAATCAAAATAAGCATCATGAATTTAACTGAGCAAACAATGCTGGATGGAGTACAAGGAACAATTTATGTTGTGCAAATCCAGCATCGTTATGCGAGAATCCTAAACCTGAGAGGGTAGATCCAGTTTCCCAGATAATTTCAATATCTAGTGTAAATGCTAACATGAACAGTGTAAATATGACTCGTACTACAAGAAATCAACAAACCAAGGAAAATAACAAGCCACAAGATTAGACTAAAATAATTGCTTTCTATTCCCACCTTTCCAGTTCTTGTATCCACAACTGTAGAAACCTGCAGACGAGGCTTGGCAAGTTCTCTAAGATAATCACATTCCTGTGAAGTAGAAAATGTTTTCCCTGTCTTAGTTGTCATTCATAGAGCAATAGACATTATAAGCACTCCACAATTTAAATAAGCTATTTAATATATACTGCAAAGCCAATTTGTCAGAATGTGGCATAAATTCAACAGAGAAACAGTCAAGTATTTACATCCTCAATCTTTTTCTTTTTTGGTCTTTTGTTTTCCTTACAAATTTTTTCACGTAAACCCAACCTCCTTTGACAAAATACACGTGCACAGGTAAGTTGAAAAAGAAAAAAATAGAAAATAAACACTAGGAGAAAGATGATGTGGTCAGGGAAGATTAATGTTCAGTTCTTAGGATCATATGAAGAACAGGCAAGGGAACTAATTAATGGTTCAGAGCACAGAAATGTAAGATGTGACAAGGAAAATGAGTTAATAAGGACAACATCTTGGGTCAACAAGAAAGAAAAGAAAAATATCTTAGAAATCCATTCCTTGTGGTGGAAGAGCAAATGACAGAGGAGCAAGAAGCTTAGAAAAAGAAGAAAGATGTTTTAGCTCAAATCTTGATGATCTGCTAATAAAATAAATTCATTAGATTTCAGTTCTATTGATGTAGAGCATGTGAATGGGATTTAAAAACATATAGCATATTTGAAGGGAAATCCTACAGAAATTAAGTTTCCGCGTGGATTTTGAGTAGGCAGCTCTAGTACTTCTACCCTCGTGATGTCTCGTAGTTCTTACTAAACTCACCATCCTCAGCATCAGGGTCATCACAAAGGTTGCTGTTCTTGTAGATCTCACCTTACGGAACAATTATGAGCAGAAATTGCAAAGCAGTTAATGCAACCTGGCTAGCATCAAATATTGCAGAACACTTTATTATACTCAATATTGAACACAAAGCCACAGAATTTACGACAAAATTTTACAGGTTCCTGGATTCATAGTCTTGTTTCAACATAATGAACTATTAAAATGCTTTAATAGGATCTAATAATCAATCATGAATTACATTTTTCCACAGAACTGTAGACAAAACTAATGTAAACACAGAAATACACATTTTGTTGGAAATAGAAACTATAGATCATCTAAATCATGCCAATCAAGAAATAAAAAATCAAAATGACCTACCTCTGTACTTAAAAAGTTATGAAATACAACAATGCGCGGTGACCAGCTAATTATTTCAGGTTTGACCTGCATCAGAAAATGAATGAAGTCATAATTTAAAACAATTCTTAGTCGTGATTGAAAAATAAATAAGACAGTGGAGCTTTATTAAGTATATAAGCTCATGTGCTCAGGCTTTCAATTTAAGGGTAATTGATGTCAAATTTTGGTGCCATTTTTAACATAAATGCATCTTTGGTAAAAGACCAATGGCTAACTAGAGATTTGAGAACAACACGAGGAACTTACATATCCAAGACGTAAAATCAAGGCTTCTTTGTCCTCCCAATGAGAAATACCTAGGAAAATAAATACGGAAATGCATAAATTTCCGTGATGTATTTATAATACGTGCAGAAAAAACTGTGCTTATTTTTGTGTTCAATTTACTTTAAAGGTAAAGGTAAATACCTTGAGTAAGTTGAACACCACCTCTATTCCGAATTTCACTTAATCTTCTCAAGGAAGATTCAGTTCCTACACTCCGAAATTTTCTGAAAAGGTCATTTGATGGAATATTTTTGTGCAGAAAATGAAGTTAATGCGGGGAGTGTAACATTTTGTTACACTGGTAAGGTTAGGAGTGTAGAACATATTATGAAAGTCAGTCACGTGGACAAATGAAGAAGTAACATGATGTGCAAATTATAAAACATATCCTATTGCAAGCTTCAACATAAAATCAGTATAGTACCATCAAGCAATATCCTCAGTTCACCCAAAGGAGGAGCATAACATACAACAAATAAACAAAAAGATGCACTAGCACTTGTAATGAGTTCAAAAGTTACTGAACTTACAAGTTCTGCCTGAGCAAGATCTAGTGGTGATGTTTGAAGATTATGTACAGATATATTATGCACGACAGGTTCTAACGACAAAGATGTAATTGAAACAAATCCGCGTAAAATGGCATGCATCAAATTTGAGCTTTGAAGATATTGTGCAGGTAACTTCAATGGATTGAATGACCTCATTTGGATTACAATCTATGGATTTGTCTGTAAATTAAAAACATCAGCTTGCAGACTTTAGAAAAGGGTAGTGCGGATCGCAATTACCTCGATAATGGTTGTTTATGCAGAATGTCTATAAGATCAAGTAGGATTAAAATGCTAAGGATTTTAAGCTTTTGAGGCCTGTCACCACACTGAGAATAGCATAGTATCATGGCAATTTCCAGCGGGCTCAGCAACTAAGGATTAAGTATTCATACGAGAGAGCAGATAGAATTGTCAGATTCTGTTCTAAGGTTAAGAAAATGGTTTTTCAATTTTGCACAAAGCACTAGAATGCACTAAATTTAGAAGAAATGGGCAGTTTGCCCATTGTGATTAGATATGCACAATCTTAAGTAGTTGTATCCTACGTTGACACAGAAGTACTTTCCAAGTATTAGAAAGCATCTAGGCTTTGGGAATTAGTGTCTATGATATCTTAACCTCACTTTAAATACTACATAAAAGCATAAATTGTGACATCAACTTCTGTCAGCCATTGCTAGAAAATGTTGTTATAATCTACCAATAGAAGAATTTGAATATATTGAAAAGCATATATAGAAAATAGCGAAGAACTATAAAGATAATATCATAACAATTATATCAAACAGTTCAAGTCAAAAAATTATTGCATAAAAATGAAATCTTTAGAGAGTAATGATTGAGAGATATACCATATGAATCTTCCAACCTTCGAATATATGCTAATTGTAACAAAGCCCCTGGTCAATGCATATTGAATGTCATTTGCAGCATTAGTTCATTATTTACACAGAGATCAGGAAAACAATAAAAAACCACAAATACATTGTTTGACGTAAAATCCACATTCAGAAGGTGAAGAAGGCAATTCAACATGAAATGGTCTACACGTTAAGCTTAAGACGCAGTGCCAGAGAAACATAAGTTTCTGATTTTATGTTTGTGAAGCATGCATTATTAATTTCACCCTGCTCTTTATAGACGACAATTATCAACTTTTTACAAGTTTTGGACAAAAAGTTAGAATGAAGGATAAAAGAACTGTTTCCCTTTAAGCTCCCTTCAGTTCCTATTTTTTCATCTTACCTAATAATCCCTTCAGTTCTGATTTATTCCTCTTACTGAACAACCACCTTTGAAAGCTCAACAAGCAAATAATGCAACAAAACAGGGTAATTACGCACATAATGCAACAAAACAGGGAAATTACTGCGTAATTACCCAAACTGTCCAGAAAAATGATAAATTTTAATCAATCTCCCATAATAGCATTTCCGATAATCATAATAAAACCTGGTCGTCAGTAAAGATCAAAGTCCTTACATAAACAGCAAAACAAAAACTTCTTTAACTAGATTATAACGAATAATATATTTTATTTAGATAAAATGGATTTTTCTTTCATACTTTTAGACTCAATCTGAGACCTAATAAATTTGTACCAGCAAGTTCTTATATTCATTTCAATGACAAATCACCAGTCAATGGCGTTAAAATTACTCATTTCTGCACAAATTTATTTTTATTACATTTAAAAACCCTTTCCTTCCTCTTAGATTTCCCCTTATTTTCTTGTAAAAACAGTGTCAGAAAAAGACAAAAAGCCTGGTAGAGAAATCAAACACTGAATTACTCAAAACAAACACTAAACTTACAGAAAAATGTCCTGATGATTACATCATATGAGATCAATAAACAATAAACGTCACAAATTCACATCAAATCACCTTATATACTTATATAAAAATATAAACACAAGCACACAGATGTAGAATAGGAGGATTACCGATTATCATTCCCATCGTGACAAATGTAAGAAGTGCGAAGACAAATCTCGTAGCTGGGGAAGCCATTAGAGAGAGAATGGTAGACTTCAGCAGGAAATGTCTTTTATTATTTACCTAAGTTTACTTTAACTTTTACTCTTTGCGATTATTAAGGGTAATTTTATTTAATTGCACGACATTTTAATTGTAATTGTAATTGTAATTAAACTCCCTAAGTTTTGCTAATTTTCACATGTACGTCCTAACTTTTCTCGTATTTTATACTAGACCTTCTATGGTTTAGCGTACGGTTAAAAAAATCCATTGGGTAGAGGAAAAAGTATTTTGCATATCGTATTTTTAAATAAATAAAATAAATACTAAATAAAAATTTTAAAATTTATTTTTCTAAAACTTAAAAATTATTTTGGAAAAAAATAATAATTTTCCAACCCGAACCTATATTTTGAATTATAAGGATTTTTTCGAAACAAGGCAACATTCATATTATGTGGTTGTTTGTTTCTGAATTTTTGTTCAAAAAAATTGATTTCTTGACCGTTATTGTGCAACCAATGTGAGGAAAAAGTCAAAAAAGGAGGTTGTCAACGGTAAAAAAAAAAGGACATAAAATCTTGCTTACAATTTCTTCCAGACATGCTATATAACGTTTGTAAATCAACGATTTTTAGAATTTTTCAAATGAATACAACAAATAAAACTAAATACATAAGCACAAAAATAAGAAAAATCGAGTATCTTCATTATAATTAAAATACGGAGCAATTAATGAAGTCATGTGAACCTAATTAACCGACTGTTAATTTATTTGTACGTAATGATTTTTATAAAGAGATTGAGAAAATGTACATGATTAGTTGCTAGTTTATAGTCTCCTTAGCAAGTCAATCTCCATAGCTTTTAAAATGCAATTGTAATTTGAACATTGTAATTTTGGAATTTCAACTTGTTGTGTATGAAAAAATTTATCTCAATTATGAAGTCTTTGTCCGACCGTTAGAAATGAAATGACATAATAGCTTTCATGTCCTCTCTTTCTTTTGCGTATATGATTTTATGAAACTTTTGTAGGCGTTACAAGTGTGGAGGTGATGGATCATATTTATAGAGAAGTGGAGAAGAGAATAGATTGGGCATCTACAGTCCTAAGGAGTTTATAAAAAAAAATTCAAAATATTCCGGACTTACTTCCAAATACTTTGATCATAATGAAATACCGCATTAGAAATATCCCGTCGAACATAGATCAAAACACAAACATTGTTTTTTAATTCGAAGTCATCTTTGTGACATGTTTTTGGCGCATGTCCCGAGGTTGCACAATTCAATTTTAAGAGCTTGCGTCATACTATGTTACGTCTTCTTTGAAGTGAGAAACAATTGAACTATGAGGAAGAAAAGATGATCCAAAAACGAATACTAAAAATAGGTTTAACAATTTCATTTCTTATTGTCATTTTGAACAATTCTTGTCTGACACCAACAATAAATAAATTTAATTTGAAAATATAGAAAAAATAGAACGAGTTTGAGATGTTATAATCATGTGGATTTCTCCCACCTAGTTCGTGGGTGACAAAGCTTCACGTGGTGCTTGCGAAAAGGATAATGGATGGCAGGGTGACGATGGCTCGTGTATACTTGTGTATTATATTTATATGTTTGTATGAAAAATATGTCATATAGGTATATATGTATTTTGTATATACACGTTATTGCAATGTCAGCAACAATAGCGGTGGATGGTGTTTGATCTTGGCGACGTAAATTGTCACAGCGACAGGTATTGATTGTATGTTTGGTACTTTGATTAAAAAAAAAACAAGAGTTAATTGTTTCAAAAATCGCTCAACTTATACCATGGTCACAAACTGCTCACTGAATTTTAATTTGCTTCACAATGCTCACTCAACTTTCGCCGTCTGCACTCCATCCATCATCGTCAAACAAACCGTTAACACGTCCGATGACGCGGCAGACGGAATCCTGATGTGGCACGTTGCTACCATTAATATATCGCCAACTCAGAATTAAAATCCAAATCATACAATCCAAAAAAAATTTAAAATATAAAATAAAACAATTAACCCCCAATTAAAACCTACCCAACCGTCATTTCCCTCTCTATCAATTTCCCCCAAATTATCCAACCCCCAATCACATAATTTCCCCCAAATATTCCAAACCCTAATTTCATCCCAGTTCCATCTACCTGACCCCACCATTTCAAGATTCGAAGACTACGCACATGGAGGGACCACAAGAAGGTATGTTTTATCCATTTTTTTTAACCAAAAAATAGGGAATTTTCACTCGATGTGTAAGCCACCATGTTTTACTATTATTATTGGAATCGATGGAGAGTATTTTTTTGTTTTGTGGTGGTATAACCAATTATTCTAACATTTGCAGAGTATGGCTCAGTTCCTAAAATCAACGCGTCTGGAAAGTGATGGAAATGGCAACGACCATGAAGTTTCATTGTCGGACGAGGACCCAGATTTCAGTGATTCGGGAAATGAGTTAGAATTCGAAGAGGATGATGTTCTATATGAGAGGAATGTAACAAATGTGATAGAGTTAGGTTTGAATGTGGATGGGGTGGAGAATGTGGTACAAAACGAAGTTGAAAGTGATGTTGTTGTGGATGATTTAGAGTATCCTTCTTCTGAAGAGCTTCAGTTAGATGATGTATCGGATGACGAGGTTAGTTATACATTTTCGAAGTTTTCAGCTGATGTAGATATGGTTAACCCATAGTTTGAAGTTGGCCAGCTATTTAGGGATGCGGTGGAGTTCAAAAATGCAGTTAGGACTTATGATGCCTTGAATGGGTACAATGTGAGGTTTAAGGCCAATGATGAGAGTCGAGCCCAAGGAATATGCAAACGCGGCTGCCCTCGGAGGATATGGGCTTCCAAACTAGGTGATACAACATCCAAGTGAAATCATATTCTCCTGAGCACACATGCAGTCGCGACCAACACAACAGGCATTGCAATTACCAGTTCCTGATTCGTCGTTACATTGACAGGTTCAAGGCATATCCGAAATGGAAAACAAAAAGTATTCTTGCGACGGTGAATGAGGATTTGAAAACTAATATCACCATAAATGTGGTGTGGAAAATGAGAAGATATGCGAAGGAGTTGCTACACGGGACAATTGAGGATCAATTTGCAATGTTGTGGTCATACGGTTCCGAGGTGTTGCGTACCAATCCAGGCTCAAATGTGATTATCAACACGTTCAATGATGTCTTCCAAGGGATATACATTTGCTTCGAACCGTATAAGATTGGCTTCATCAGAGGTTGTAGGAAAATGATTGGAGTGAACGGCTGCCACCTGCGAGACTGTTTTGGAGGCATATTGCTCACAGCTGTTGGTCTAGATGCAAACGATTGCATATATCCCATCGCGTATGCTGTGGTTCAGAAAGAAAACACGTCATCGTATAGGTGGTTCATGGGACTTGTTGCAACAGATCTTGAAATTGGTTCTGGGGATGGTTGGACTCTGACAGATCGCCAAAAGGGGCTGCAAACAATAGCTGATGAACTATTTTCGGAGTCCGAGCATAGATTCTGTGTACGCCATATGTATTCAAATTTTTTCAGTGCCAGCTTTAAAGGAAAGACTTTGAAAGATTATCTTTGGCGTGCTACCAAGTCAACTACCATTCCTGATTACAAACATTGGATGCAACAAATTCGTCAAGTATCGAAAGAGGCTTTCAAATTGTTGATGGAGAGACCACCTCAAGAATGGTCGAATTCACATTTCAAAGTGCATTCAAAGTGCGATATTCTATTGAACAATGTGTGCGAAGTGTTCAATAAGACACTTTTGGAAGACCGGGAAAAGATGATTCTCAACAAGCTTACATCTATTCAACTAAGCTTCATGAAAAGAATACAAATGCGAAGGGATAGGATGAGGTCATATGTTGGTCGGCTTTGTTCGAAGATCAGGAAGAAAGTACAGAGACTTGTTGGAAAATCAAGGGAGTGTATCTTGCACTTCTCCGGGGGTTCAAAATGGCAAGTAGAGTGTAGTTCAAGGTCTTTTGTGGTGGACGTTGAAGACAGAAGCTGTTTATGTCGAAAGTGGGAGTTGAATGGGATACCATGCCTGCATGGGATGTCGGTAATTCGGGAACGTCGAAAAGAACCGGAGGACTACGTTGACAATTGCTACACAAAAGAGACATTGAGTTGTTACAATAATATTTTGAATCCTATGAACGGGCAACAATTGTGGCCAGAGATAAATGAGGGATCGATAAACCCACCGAAGTGGAAGGTGTCTAAGAAGGAGCAGCGACAAAAAAAGAGGAGGAAGAATACGAATGAAGTTGTAGTGCAGGTTCAGGGGAAGTCTTACGTGTGGAAGAAGGGACATGTGAGCATGACGTACTCCACTTGTGGTGTGCGTGGCCACAACAAAATATACCTCTCTTTTACACCTGCCGTCTTGGATGTAAGTTGTTATCATTTCATATCACAAATTCCTAAGAACTAATATTTTATAATTTGTTCATTATAGGATCTAGTTGATGCCCCATTGGCGGATGTAGAATCACAACCCACGAGCAGGGTAGCACCTAAAGGCGCTTCGTAGGGAAGAAATGTGGGGCAATGATGAGGTTAGCGTGGAGGAACAGACACTTGCGTATTTGGAACGCTTGGATGGTCGGCGTTCGAAGAAAATAATGTAACATTTGCATACGGTGTCCGTTTTGGGCCCATGACCCTATTCCGGAAAGCTCGCGACGATTCCCATTGAACTTACAGCTACGCCTTGATATATGATGGATTCGGACGTTTGAATTCATTTGCTAAGTCAAAACGGCACTTTATGCTTCTTAGTTTACTATTTACAGTATTTATTTATTTTGCTTTGTAGCCTAGCCTATTAAGGGACTGTTGGCCCAGTAGATTATCTGTTCTTTTCATATTTAAGATTCTAAAACT
>CAIGRN010078303.1:0-11180 GCA_903798345.1 Fraxinus anomala
GTCATCAATTTTCAATTACTTTATCAGTTTTCATTCAGTTTTTCGTCCCCCATTTTCAAATGATTGATCTCTGTATAATTTGTTCCAAAAAAATAAAAATAAAAATGTTAAAATGCGTGCATCGTACTATAACAAATTTTCATAGTTCCTTGCAACAATAATATATGCTAAACACGTTCACAAGAGCATTTGCAAGAGAGAACATGTTATGCATTACAGAGAGTATATTTAAATTTATCCCCTATTTGACAATCATTAATTGCGTAAAACAAAGTTTTGAATAGTGTTCTTTGGAAGAATGTATGGTTAAAAATTAGGGGGAAAAAAAGTCTACGTGCATAATATTTAATTGTGTGAATATGTGGTTGAAAATGAGTATGTAGAAAAAAGAATTTTAAAATATTTGCCGTCAAACAATGGCTTAGATAGTCAAATTTTATGCACTCCAACATTACTTTCTATTTTGCCTCATTTTGTTTTTCACAAAAAAATATTTATTCAATTTTCCTCATATTTTATTTAATATAATTTTTTTTACGTCAGTGATCAATCAATTTAAATGTCATTTGAATAATTAAGAAGTATAATATTAAAATTTGTGACTTATTAAATATAATTATTTTACATTAAGAATAGAGAATGAGTTTAACCCTCTAAATTTGGAGAGCTAAGAATATTTTCAAGAGATTCTCTATTTTTAAAAAGCATTTTCTACCCGATTTAAAGAGTATCTATAAATTTAGAGAGTAAAATTTTAAATACCCCGAATGCTTTTTATATTTGATACTTAATTTTACTACTCTCAAAAAATATTTATTATTATTTTATTATTTTCATTAGCTTTCCTTCAAATATTATATTATTTTTTCATTAAAAATTGAAATACTTTGAATGCATTTAACTTTAGAGAGTGCATCAAATACACCCTCTAAATTAAAATGTTAATTTAAAAAATCACTTGAAGTATTTTAATGTTGACTATTTAAGATAAAAAAAAAAAAATCTTATGATTAGGGTTGAGTGTGGGTTGAGTGTGTTGAGTGTGGGTTGAGTTGGATTGATTTTGAGTCCAACCTAAACCCAACCCAACATGTTCGATTTGATAATAATTCAAATCGAAATCAACTCATTCACGGTTGAAATCCAATACAATCCAAATAGACCAAACTTGCGTTGGATTGGTTTGGACTTGAGTCCAATTCAAGTTGGACAATTTTTTATGGGCCCAATGATTTTAATCTTTTTCCTTGAATTTTAACAAGTGGAAATTACATCGTACTAAAATTTTCAACTTCCAATTTCAAAATTCAGATTTATGAGTTTTTACTTCAAAAATCAGATAATAATTAAAATTTAATATTAATAATTATATTACAAAATTAAATTAATACACATATCTACCTACACAATCCAACCACCTACCCAAAACCCTAATTATCTTCTTCTTCTTCTCTCTCTCCAACCGTGTCGTCGTTGCTATGCGTCATGAGTCGAGCAATGCTGCAAATCTCTGGTCTCAGGTGGTGAAGAATCGAAAAGATTAGTTTTCATGGGCAGGCGGGGAGATTTGACTATAAAATGAAAATAATAATCTTCATAGGCAAGTAGAGATTAGACTACAGATCGAGACTAGTGGCCGACGTTGCAGATCTCTGGTCACAGGTGACCGTGTTTGCGATGTGCTGGTGATTTTGGCGGTTGTTGGTGGTGGCGACGGTGGTAGTGATGTTAGCGGTGGTGGTCGTGGTGCGGCATCGCAGGTCACAAGCGGTCGTGTTTACGGTTGTTGGTGGTGGCTGTGGTGGTGGTGAGTTGGTGGTGGTCGTGGTGCGGCATCGAGGTTGTTGTGGTGGTCGTGGTGGCGGCAGCGATTTGGGGATTTTTTTAGTGGGATAGGTGGCTGCGATGTTGTTGAGATGAAGATAGATGAGATAGTAGTTGTGGGGGTGGTTGTGATGGAAATGGTGGTGATGGCAGTGGCAATGACGGTAGTGTTGGGGATTTTTTTGGGGTTGTAGGATGTGGGGTGGTGTTGGAGGTTCTGTGATTTTGTGGTAGTGGTGGTGATGTCGATATTTTTAGATGATGGTTTGTTGCTGGGAGGAGGTGGTGGTGGTTCTGGCGACGGGGTTCGGTTGTTATGCTGTTGGTGGCAGTTGTGAGGTGATGGTCACAAGTGTTGGTAATGGTCACGGATTATTTGGTCGTTTGTGACCATTAATCATTAATTTATGACCAATGAACAATATAAATTGTGACCAAAAAATAATGTGTGACTTAAAACATTGTTAATTTATGACCAATAATTTGACATTTTATTACTGTCTATTAAGTTGTGACTTATAAAATTTCTGAATTGTAACTTATAAAATTTCTGATTTGTGACCGTAAAATAATTCGTGACTTATAAAAATTTTTGATTTGTGATCGATGAACAAATTGTAACATATAAAATTTTTGAATTGTGACCGTAAAAAAAAAATTTGGGACGTTTCAATTTTTTATTTGTGACCGTACCTATAAATTTTTTAAATTGTGACCGTAAAATAATTTGTGAAATGTAAAATTTGTGATTTGTGACCAATTATATAGAATTTGTGACCAAATTATATGAAATTATGATCTTAAACCTTATCTCTTAAAATTGAAATGAGTGAAACTTAACGTCTTAATTATGAAATTTTCCATTTTAACAAATTTTTTGAAGTTTGATACTATTAAATTTGGATCAATTTTAATTAAAAAATGTGATTTGAAAGGCTTTAAACGATTGAAGTTGGATCAATGGTTCGTGGGGTTAAATTTCATTCCAATAAAAGAATATAAATCAAAAATATTGTAAAACATGTTAAATATTAAAAATGGTGATTTGAAAGGCCTTCGATTAAAGTTGAATCAATGATCCGTGAGTTTAAGTTCCATTTCAATAGAATAATATAAATTAAAAATATTGTAAAACCTATTTAATAGATTATATCATGATCAAATTAAATACATAATAAATCAATTTAAATGCATGTTGAATACTTGTATATTATACATATTGAATAAAATGAATTCAACATAAATATTAAAATTTTTAAATTATCCAAACTCAATACAAAATCTCATATTTTAATCCAAGTGTTTAGTTAAAAATCACGTCGATAAGTGGGGCATGAGCAACAATAAGAGGCAGAAGAGACAAGAAGCAGAAAAGATCTCAGGCACAGGAAAATTTTTATCATTAGGTTTTAAGTACTAATTTTCTTTTTAATATTTTTTAATTTATTGGGTTGAGTTGTGTTTGATTGGGATTTAATAGATAATCTGTAACCCAACTTGACCTAAAATTCGATTTCTTAATTCGAAACCAACCCAATTGAACTAAAAAACCAATCAAAACCGACTGGTTTGTATTGTGTTGATTGATTTGACTAGTTTGAAATAGTTTTTGCCGAACTCTACTTATGATGTTTGAAAGAGAGGGGTGCCCTCGAAAACATGGACATAGGTGATACATGATTGTCGTCAACTCGTACCCTAAGACGTTTGGTTAAGTCCTGCAACCTAAGATGTTTGGTTAAGTCCTTTGACGATTACAATTTCATCCTTATAGGATTGTCAACATTGTACCGGGAGCGTCATTAAAGTTCAAGCAAAGAGATTGCACGAATAGTTGGAAAACAATAGAAGAGATGAAAAGTGGCGAGGGCGTCTTTAAAGTTCAGGCAAAGAGATTGCACGAACGAATAGTTGGAAAACAAAACAAAAAAAGAGAGAGGAAAAGAAAAAAGATCTTTCTTTTCTTCTATGTTGACCACTTAGCTTCAGATGGGGAATAAGTGGCTGAGAGCTGACAAGATTTTCATATCCACCTACAATTACTCCTCAATCCCCCTTTAAAATTTGATGGGCAATCGGCCTCTGTTTTCTTCCTTTTGGAGATATGGGTTTTAGGTTGGATTTCAAATGGGGGAGTCTCTCAGTCCAGTCCCTTCTCTCCACAAGTTCATCATCATCTTTGCCCTCTTCCTATTCTTGTGAGTAGTCAATTTTCTTCATTCTACTGCATCATTTTATTCTTATGCAAATAAAGAAATTTGGGTTGTGGTAAAAAATCTTTTTATCGATATGGTAACCCGACTAGCTAATTTGTGGTATACTTTGATTTAGGATAAGATTTGGGTTTGAAGGTTTCTTGCTCCTTTGACAATTTTTTGCACCTTCATTGATTGCAATTTGCAAAATTTTGCAGAGTTTAGTTCAAATTATTGCTACTGTACTACCTACCAAGTTTGATGAGTTTACTACTGGATAAGAAAAGTGGGCTTTAGTGTTTTTGAACTGAAGATGAATGTAATGATTAGAAAACGAAAAGGAAGAAAATGGGAGGTTAATGAATATTCTCCATGAAATTGAAATTAGAATCAACAGTGAATGAATGTTATGATTCAATACAATATTTAAAAAATCATAGAAAAGGATTGCTGGATGAAGGATTTATGTGACACAATTCAATTTAAAATCCCTCTGCATACATTTTGAAATTACAAATTATGCGTATATTTTTTCCCTTTCCTTTTTTTTGGGGCAATTGTCATGTATGTTTAAGCTTGCCTAAAGTTTGAATTTTACTGCATGGTCAGTTTTCATATCATTGAAATCCCTCCAAGCATATGCTTTGTGAAAATACCTCTTGTTTTCATACAATACAGGCAGAGGAAAAGGCAGAGAGAGTATTTACTTAACAAAGTTGCCTACTACGTCTGTTATCTATGGGGAGACTGAAACTCTAATTGATCCTTTGGGACCTCGTACTTGTTCGACTAGCCCACAAAATTTGGAGGACAATTACTTCAGAAACAAAGAAATAAAGGTTACTTCCCTTTCTTTAATTATCTTTGCACTGTCAGTAACATATCACGTGCTTGTACTTGCTAATTCTTTTTATTTTTCATTATTTTTTTTGCGTTCAGTATGTTTAACTCACTTGTACTTCTGCTTATTCAGATGGATCCTAGAAAGCGATCCGGAAATGGCTTATACAATTTGATTGATGATAATATCCAGATGTCCGTGGAGGAGGATAAGCTGCCATTTCTTACTAGCTTAAAAGCAACTGAAGCATCACAATTTAGTTTGTTGATGAAAAATCTTGATAAGTTGGAGAAGATGTTTTCCGATTCCGATGTGATAAGTTTGGAAAGAGATATTCTGAAACAGCTAAAAAGGCTCGGAGCTCTGAGATTATTCCATACATGTCTATCCCGGACCCTCAGGTCCTCAACTTTGTTTGACTTCTCTGATGCACCAACTCAGCTTGTTGAAGAAACAAGGATCAACGAACCAGTGAATGGTCATGAGGGCACAGTAGTAGTTAAATCTGGGAAAAAAGAACAAAGAAGATTAAGGAGAAAGAGAGCATTGGAGAAGGGAAATGATGGTTCTATGCTGGAATTATCCCTTGAAACCATTCCAGGGAATAAAATTTCCTCTCAAAGAAGACCCTCGATACCTAGAAAGAAAAAATTGAAAATTGTTAAGAACGAGGCAGAAATGTCAAGTGGGGTTAAGGTTGTTTTGGGTTCTCTTAAATAAGCACTTGTTTCTACTTGTAATTGTCCTAAGCCGGTCTCACAGTTAACTATCGTAACATTACAGTGGGTTGCAGATCTGGAAAAAGTCAGGACTATGCTGGAAGAAGAAACCGGTCAAGTGGCTAGCTTGAATAGCTGGGCAGAAGCTGCTCGAGTTGAAAAGAAGATACTGCAGCAGCATTTGCATCGTGGTTGGCAGTGCAGGGACGAGCTTCTTAGAAGTACACGTTCCTTGGTTGTGTTCATTGCAAAAAATTACCGCGGACTTGGAGTGGCCTTTGAAGATTTGATTCAGGTCTGTTTTGTCTATCTTGTGTACATCTTTTGGTTTGTGCTCTGTTCTCTCTTTTTTCACTCAACAGAAAGAGTTCCTTAATTAACACAATCTAAAATAGAAGTATCATGATTGAGCAAGGCTTAACACTTGAATTGAAGATTTTTCTAAATTTGTATTATTTAATACAAAGAGTTCTATTACACATCAGCATTATCCAAGTAGAACAGGTGAGAAAAGGGAAAGAGAGAGACACAAAAATTAACATGGATTGTTGTAGTTGCAAATGACATGATAGCATTCAATATTCCAATAGATGAAGCTATGGACGGAGCATTTACTAAAAAATAATTCATGTAGATTGACTCCAAATTTATTTGGAAATAATGCTTAGTTGTTTTTTTTTTTTTTTTTTTGTATTCCCAAAATATATGACGTCGTATATCCCAATGGTTTACAGGCAGGAAATTTTGGTGTCTTGCAAGGTGCAGAAAGGTTTGACCAATCAAGAGGATACAAGTTTTCAACCTATGTTCAATATTGGATTAGGAAGTCAATGTCAATGTTAGTAGCACGACATTCTAGAGGAGTTCGAATACCTGTATGTGATTTTAATCCTTGTGACGTTATTTATTCATTCAAGATTCATACACTAGAAAAAGCTGAGTCTCCGTTTTTTTACTCCTGTTTTCCGCAGTTCATGTTAAGCAAAGTGATAAATCAAGTTCGCAAGGCTCGAAAGTCCCTTAGTAGCGGCCATGGAAAACATCCTGATGATAATGAAATCGCCAAGTTTACAGGTCTATCTATAGCTAAGATTACATCAGCTAGCAAATGTCTCAGAGTTGTAGGTTCAATAGATCAAAAATTGGGAGAAGGCATTAGTGCAAAATATCTGGTACGTCAAATTTAAGTTTCTTCTTTCATCATGTTTCGCTACTGTCTTCTTAAGAGTTGATGAATGCTTTATCTCAGATACATGGGGAGCTAAGCTTATTTATTGCTTCGTAGAATTCTTGTCTTCAAGTTTGCACCAAATGTACGCATCCATACATGTTTTAAAGCACACGAATGATCCATGTTATACTGTAAACCATGATCATAGTGATTCTGGTCTATATATTACTGATTTTGAAAGAAAAAAAATAATATGTGGAGTCCCTAATCACCCTCGTCATATTGTTGGGGATGAAATGTCACCTTTCTTTTACATGGGTCTCCTAAGCCTATTAGTATATTCATTCTTTCTATTTATAGTTTTTTTATCCGCGTGACACGTTTGGGGTGAATGAGAATATGAAAAACGTCTAAGAAGTTCTCAATCAGACTATCACTGGATTCTAATTTGTAAACGGCTCTCACACCATTTTATCATACATTTAAAATGGAGTGGTTTGATTATGAAGACGTATGTTTCATAATATGCTTGTCTCAAGCTGAGTTGTACCTTTTTTAATGCATCCTGTGTCTCGGGTCCCTTTGTGTCGTGTTTGGCAGGGAGGATTGGGTACTATTAGACACGGAATGAAAAGCTTAAATCTTGTTCAATAACTGCATACCAAACATGGACTTGGTGCATTATGCTATAATAATACATCAATCTCGAAACCCCAGTTTGATCAAGCATTGTGTTTTGGTGTCTGGAATTGTGATTCTGCTGACAAGTCATTTTGCTAGCTATGTTTAAACTTGGATAACAAATTTCTTCGACAATTCACAGACAGGCACGTTTGAATAATGGATTTCTTTATCTGACATGGTCCTTTTTTGCAATTGTCATGCAGGAAGTTATGCCCGATACCTCAATAATGAGGCCCGAAGAAACTGTAATGAGGCAGCAAATGATACAGGATGTTTATACACTTCTCAATGGGTTGGAAACAAGAGAAAGGCAAGTGGTAATCCTAAGATTTGGAGTGGGAAATCATCAGAGAAAGTCACTTGAGGAAATTGGGAGGCTTTTTTGCGTAAGCAAAGAGTGGATAAGAAAAATAGAAAGGACAGCTCTCACTAAACTAAGAAAAAATGGGAATTCTCTCCAAAATTTAAGCCATTATTTGTACATGTAGCACATATTTGGTACACAATATTAAATAGAACTCAAAATTATAATAGATAAGATTTTAGTTTTTTTTTTACCCTCTTCAATACCGTCTGGTATTGTGTCTACCTTGCTAGATTTATAGTTGCAAGATAGTGTATTTGTTGGGATTTTGACTTAGTATTGTCTAATTAAAATAGTATTATGTTTGCATATCCCATATGTAATTGACTTTTTATTTTTCTAATTACAATGGGATTGAAATGGGACTCTTTAGAATCCCAAACACAAATCCGATTCTTTTGTATCCTTATAATAGAGACTTAGTAATTTATTTATTCCTACTAGTGAGATAGTTATGGAGAAATGATACATGTACAATGTTAGGTTACAACCTCTCACAAGGGAGGTGGGGCCCACTATTATGTTAATCGCAGAGCCCACCTCTCTTGTGAGAGGTTGTAACCCAATGTTGTAACCTAACATTGTACTAGGAGCATTATTCAGTCATGGGCTATTTTGGAGTGAGATTTGGGGACCCTTTCTAGTTTCTCTTTGTCCCATTTTTTGGTGTGTTTGGGGGTTTGGGTGTGAGAGATTTTATATGATTCTACAAAATTTTCATATAGTGAAATAATTCAGTCATCGATAATCTCAATTTTTCTTTGATTTTGGTATTTTTGAAGTAAATTTCGGTGTTATTTTTCTCCTTGTATTGTATACTTTTTCAGAGCGTAGGGTGGTTCGGAGTTTTGGTACAAAAGAATATATACTGGATGACGTAGAGAAGTTAGATGGGGGAATAATTAGGACTAGTGACAAGAAGAAGTTAATGATGTTTTGATCCAGTTTGGATAACACACACACACACACACACACACACACACACACACACACACACATATATATATATATATATATTTTTTAAAAGATTAATTCCTATGTTAGCTAACGTGGAGTGGCAGGAGACTTCAAGAAAAACTGTCTAAAAGGAGAAACAACTTCGGCTAATCGCTCAAAATTAGTAAATGGAGATAATGGTTATGCCGTGCATCTCTTTTATCCAAGAGAGACAAGGGTACCTTATGACATGTTAGTCAATAAGTTTTTATGATAAAGAATGTGCAATAGTAAGTGAGTTCACAAATTTGCATACGAGCATTTATCTGGTGTTGACCCCAAAAATTGAGTCAGCAGAATTCATGTGTGGATCGGGCGAGGTGGGGAATAGACATTTTGCGAATAGCTCTCGAACTATTAGAGTGTTATAAACGGGTCTCGGATAAACGAGGTCTTACAGCTAGGCTCAACAATGGTGTTATCGGAGTCTTATAAACTGGTCTCGGAATGACGAGGTCATACAATTAGGTTCAACGATAGTGATAGGCGAGGAATAACCATCTCACGAGGCCAGGAATAAACCTCTGACGATTTGTCTCTTCCTTTTTCAAAGAACAAAGACTTATAAAATATGTTGCCTCTTCCTTTATTCAAGGAATGAGGATTTCGAAAAATACCGTCTCTTCCTTTATTCAAGGAACGAGGTCTTCAAGAGATCTCCTCTTCCTTTATTGAAGGAATGAGGATTTCAAAAAATATCGTCTCTTTCTTTATTCAAGGAACGAGGTTTTCAAGAGATCGCCTCTTCCTTTATTCAAGGAATGAGAACTTCAAAAGTACTGTCTCTTTCTTTATTTAAGGAATGAGGTCTTCAACCAGGGATAAGCATCTGGCTAACGAGGAATAAACATCCCGCGAATAGCTCTCGAACTATTGAAGTCTTATAAACTGACATCGAAATGGCGAGGTCTTACAATTAGGCTGGCCTCGAAATGACGAGATCTTGTTGCTGAGCTCAACGATAGTGAGAGGCGAGGAATAAGCACTTAGCGAAGCCAGGGATAAGCATTTGGTGAGGCGGAAAATAGACATCTCGCGAATAGCTCTTGAACTATCGGAGTCTTATAAACAGGTATAAGATAGACGAGGTCTTACAGCTAGGCTCAACAATAGTGAGAGGCGAAGAATAAGCATCTTGTGAAGCCAGGGATAAGCATCCCGTGAATAGCTCTCGAACTATCGGAGTCTTATAAGCGGGCCTCGGATAGACGAGGTCTTACAATTAGGCTCAAGAATAGTGCTATCAAAGTCTTATAAATTGGTTTCGAAATGACGAGGTCTTACAGTTGGGCTCAACGATAGTGAGAGGCGAGGAATAAGTATATCGCGAAACCAGAGATAAGTGTCTGGTGATTTGCCTCTTCCTTTTTCAAAGAACAAGGATTTCAAAGTATGCTACCTCTTCCTTTATTCAAGGAACGAGGATTTCGAAAAACACCGTCTCTTCTTTTATTCAAGGAACGAGGACTTCGATATACTGTCTCTTCCTTTATTCAAGGAATAATGACTCCAAAAAATATCGCCTTTTCCTTTATTCAAGGAATGAGGAATCCAAAATTCCGCCTCTTCCTTTATTCAAGGAAGGAGGACTTACAAAATGTAGCCTTCAATAATAAGAAATCCATGAGTTAGACCTCGTCTCAAAGATGTGAGGTTGTAGAACTGGCCTCAAATAGTAGAGGTGATCATCAAAAGGGCTCTGAATAAGAGATATTCGAGCTAGGCATTCTACTAATTTCATGGTACGTGCCACCTGCTATTTCCATTTTCCAATATATAGGGACAATAATAGGATAAAAATTCACTTCCAGCAATTAAATCAAGCTTCGTTATCATGCCCTTCTTGAAATTCTCCAAAAAGAATTATTTGACAACATGGAGAATTGCTTGAACACCCAAGGAAATCGATTGGCACAATTACTTTATAGTTAGCATGTAGAAGAATAATTTTGCGGCCACAAAATCCTTAAATGAGAATTAAATCTGCAAAATATAGGTATCCATATAGAGAGCAACAACACATATTCACTTGATGCCAAACCCTTTTTGCAAGTCAATAAAAATAGAAACTGCCAGTAGATTCCAATGACCATTTTAATTGCTCTCTTCCACTTTTAAATTAGACCACTTCCCGGTAGATTACAAAATGACAAAATCCATTTATCCCATTTTCAAAGAGTGATGTCGGGCTTGCTCTTCCGCTTAAATTATAGCATTGACAAATAAGCCCACTTTCAAGCAAAATCCATGGGGCCTAGTGAAGTTGAAAAACTTGGGAAAGAAAATAGGGAAATTATAAAAAATCAGGGGTTTAAAGATAGATTTTTAAAAATCAGGTTCAAAGTTTATTTATTTAAAAATCAAGTAATATATTAAAACCCTAACC
>CAIGRN010078304.1:0-17281 GCA_903798345.1 Fraxinus anomala
TGTTTGAATTGGAACCTTCTCTGTCCGACATCCTAATTCTATTGAATTTCTGTCTCACAAATAATCACTCGTATATCATTCAATTATTGGTTTTTTCCCTCTATTAATCTCATCACTCTGCCTTTTAACACTCATTGCTTTCACTCAGGTACTTCAAAGAACAAGGTGAACTCAACTAATATTGTATTCTCGAGGATCCAACCGAGTATTGATCACGAATTGTGATAGGAGAAAGAAAAGATAAAAAAAGGATGAAGAATAACTCAAAGACACGAAGAAGTGAAAAGAAGAAGAACGAATTAAATGGATTATTCAAGAACGTAAAAAAATAGAATGAATTTTGAACGATTCTCTTTTTTTTACTCAAAACTGAAATTTAAGCTGCTGGAAGTTCCCGGCAATATCAATAATATATATTTATTAAATTTTTTTGAATTTTCGAATTTTTTTACATCGGAAATTCAACTACAAATCTAGGAAAACAAAAGAAAATTGATTTGGACTTGTAAAAAGTTCGGAAAATAATTTTGACTCTTTTTTTGTAATTTTCTGAATCAAAGCTCAAAAAATAAGACGGACTCGAAGAACGTAAAGAACAATAAAAAAAGAAGAAGGCAAGACTCAAAATAAGAAACAAAAGATATAACCTTAATTATTTTAGAGTTTTGCTCTGATACTAACTGATAAGAACCACGTAGCAACGAATACTACGCACCCACAACGAGATTGAAGATCTCAAGAAAGCCCAAAAAATAATTTTGAGTTTGAACTAAGAATTAATGAACTAAGTAACCAGACAAAAAGGAAATTTGAATGACCTATTGATTACACAACACGTGATCTACACTCAGTGTTGAACGCCACAAGAATTCTCTTGATAAGTTCAGAATGTTTTAAGAAGAACAAGGTTTAAAAAGTACAATAGCCTTTCGAATATATCTCAATAATAAATGTGTCAAAATGTATTTACAATGAAAAATAACTAAGTATTTATAGAAAAACCCTAGATTCTAGTTAGAATCGGAAATATCACAAAATATAAAATATCGCAATAAAATAGAATTCTAATGTAATAAAGAAATTCTTGAAAAAATGAAAACATCCACCCAAAATTGTACCATCCTGCCGCATGGTGTTATTCCATGCGGTCGCATGGAAGAATCCAGTTTCTCCCTTTTGCTCGCGGTATCACGCCATGAGGTTGCATGGCTGGAGAACCATGCGGCCACATGGTTCTTCCAGCTGGCCTCCATCTTCCCTTACCTCTAACACATTGATCCAAGTAATTCTCGATCTCGATCCCAACATGAAACTTACATCTTTTTCCGTGTAGATCACGACATCGTCCATCGTTGATTGAACGAGCAATCTCATCACCTCTTTCACTCGCTTTGCTCTCGAACGTGTCATCGGGACTCCTTCGATAATCAATGGGTCTCGTCCCTGGTTCTACTTCGTTGGGCTCGACTCTTGGATCATATTAATAATTATCTATTATGATTTCTCAAACCCTAGTAGCATATTATAGTAGTTCCAATGGACTTGACACATCTCTTAAAGTTAACTCGATCCAATATTTAATTAATCTAATTAATTAAACTTACTTCACATATTAATTAATCCAACTAATTAGTTTATCCAATTAATAAGCAATCAAATTAATTAATTGGCCAACACTTGTCAATTAATTAATTAATAATATCTTTTTTTAATTCGCTTTTTGTATGTGGCTCATTAGGCTCACGATCACGATACCTAACAACTTAAATTATTATTTTTATCTGATCAAAATCTATAAACTCAAATACTTCATTTTAGTTTATCACTAATTCACATTCATTATCCCATATTGACATTTAGCAATGTGTCAATATGACGAAAAGTGTCTCGATGTATGACAAAATCAAACTTGTTCATTTACCGTAAATCTATAATTATTTCGTTAATATGATCTGATCAATTACGAGATATAGATGTGTGTCAATCTTAATTATCGATCATATCTTTCATCTACTTAAATTCATCATAAATCAAAAACTCTTTTTGACTAATGAGCAAATCTTGGCCAAGAATTTCATTATCAATGTAACTGAATGAAATGTAGATCATAATATCTTACTATCTAAAAGTGACGAATCCTTTATTGATCATTAACGACCTTCATATGATTCTTAACATACCCAAACAATGTCGTATTAGCGACTCTTAGGATAGCAAAAACCCACATTACAGTGTATGATTGTCTCCATATAAGGTACTCTGATGATCTCAAGTCAAAGAAATGTTATGGTTGCAGGAACACAAGATATTTTATAAATGATTGCTATAAAGAGAAAGGTAAGCAAAAGGATAAAGAGAGATGAAGTAAATGTATTGCTTTCTATTTTCGATAGTGGTGATGGTGAGGTTTATATGATTACATGTCCTATTGCTTATCCTATTGAATCGAATTTAACTGTCAATTCTCGTTTGCATGAATGGATACTTGATTCTAGTGCATTTTTTCATGTGGCATTACAAAGTAATTGGTTTGAAAATTTGCATGAATCAAATGATGGGTATGTTGTGCTGTGTGATAATTCTGCTTATACTGTTGTTGAAATTGGCGATATTACCTTTTGACACTGATTTTATGTATATTTTAAAAGATGTTAGATACATCCCTAAATTGTTTAGAAATTTAATTTCAGTCGGAAAACTTTAGAAAGCTACTTCACAGGTAAAATTGGAAATGAAATTTTAAAATTAGTTAAGAGTGCGCTTATCTCTATTAAGGGAATCAGGAAAAATGATATTTATATTACTATTTAGGAAGTGGTGAGAGGTTTAAATTCCTTTATCTCTTCTGCTAAGGTCGATCACACACATAAATGACACAATAGACTAGCACGTGTGGATATTAAGGGGATTAGACTTCTTAATGAAAAATGTGCATTTGAAAATGACTGTTTGTCTAATCTATCTTTATGTAACCATTGTGTGCTTGGTAAACATCATAGAACTATTTTTTCCACGCGTGTTCATAAAACTATAGACATGTTTGAATACGTGCATTCGGGCTTATGGGGTCCCTTTAACAGTCCCACCTAGGGTTGAAATAAGTACTTATTGTCTATCATTGATGATCACATTAGAAAAGTGTGGGTTTATCTCTTAAATGATAAATCTGATACTTTTTATAGTTTTAATAGTTGGAAAAGTCAAATGAGAACCAAACTGGTAAGAAGATTAAGGACATGTTCTCTTTACCATTTTCATGCTGATTCCTGTTTTCGATTTTTCAAAACAGTGAAAACGTGTTCTCTTTCCTATTTTTGAAAATGTGTTTTTAAAAACAAGTTAAAATTTTATAAAGGTGTTTTCAGTTATAATCAAGCCAAAATTTTCAAAACACATTTTGGGTGTTTTCAAAACAATTTTTCAAAATGTCAAAAAGATCATATTTTCAACAATCTCAAAATGGACACTCAAAACACAAAATTCAAAATGAATTCAAAATTTAAAATACAAAACTGAAACACAAATAGAACATCCCCTAAGTTTTTGAGAACTGATGATGACCTGGAGATTTGTAACACTGAATTTGACAATCTGTGCCAAGAAAATAAGATAATGAGACATAAAATTGTTCCTTACACTCCCCAACAAAATGAGATAGCAGAAAGGATGAACAGAATTATACTTGATAAAGTGCGTTACATGATGTGAAGTTCAGGAGTCTCAAAGTCTTTTTTTGTGGAGAAGCTGTTATGACTGCTTGTTATCTGATTAATTTGACTCCATCTGCTACATTGAATGGCGGTACTCCACATGAAAAATGGTCATTAAACTAAGTAATTATTCTATACTTAGAACTTTTGACTTTGCTTCATTTTCTCATCAGAGTGAGGGAAAAATTGAATTTAGAGCTAGAAAATATATTTTTCTAGGTTACCCTGAAGGTGTCAATGGTTATAAGTTGTGGGATATGAGCCAAAAAGGAGTTAAGATTATTGTTAGTAGAGATATTACGTTCAATGAGGGTGAAACGCCGTTCCTTGAAACTGAATCTGAACTTGTGAATGAAGAAGAACAAGGCGCAGAGAGAAATCAGTTGAAAGTGGATTTAGGAAAACTCAACACATCCATCCCTGTTACACATAGTGGGTGGAAAATCAGTATCAACAACCTGATATGGAGAATAGAGATGACGTAGTGATAGAAGAACATCCTGAAGAAGAGAATCATTTAGCAAATTACAATTTAGCTAGGGATAGAGAGAGGAGACGATCTAGAGCACCTATAAGATTTGGATATGAGTCTGAGTTAGCTTTTGCTCATGCGAGCTATGAGTAGTTAGCTGATAGAGAACCAAAAACCTTTGAGCAGGTAATAAAAAGTGAGCAATCTGAAGAGTTGTTTAAGATAATGAAAGATGAGTTGAATTCATTAGAAAAGAATCAAACTTGGGAGCTAGTACCTAGACCTAAGAATAAATCTATTGTTGACTGTAAGTGGGTATTTAAGTTTAAGGAGAGTACTAGCGCATCTAAACCCTTAAGAATTAAGGCTAGGTTAGTGGCCAAAGTATACACTCGGAAGGAGCGGGTTGATTATAACGAGATTTTTCACATATTGTTAAGTATACCACTATTAGAGTCATACTTGCATTGGTTGCACATTTTGACTGGGAATTTGAACAATTTGATGTAAAAATTGTTTTTTTTTACATAGTGAACTTGATGAACAAATCTTAATGAATCAACCAAAAGGTTTTAAAAACAAACTAAAATCTTATCATGTGTGCTTCTTGAAAAGATTTTTATATAGTCTAAAACAATCACCTAGACAGTGGTATAAAAGATTTGATTCTTTTATATTATCCATAGGGTTTCAACGGAGTAAGTTTGATCATTNAACATAATGATGCTAATAATGACTGTGTTATTATTGCTATATGTGAATGATATACTCTTAGTTGGTTCATCAGTTAAATTGATAAGTAATATAAAAAAAATTGAATGGTGAATTTGACATAAAAGATCTAGGAAAAGTTAAAAGAATACTAGGTATGGAAATTGAAAGAAATATATCAAATTCTATTTTATTTTTACATCAGTCTTCTTATGTTTCAAAGATGTTAAAGAAATTTGGCATCCATGATTGCAAACCTGTAACATTACCTTTAGCTAATCATTTTACATTATCTAAATACCAGACTCTCTGTAATGAAAAAGAAATAGAATACATGAGTAGAATTTCATACTCAAATGTGATTGGTTATGTTATGTATTTGATGGTATACACTAGACCAGATTTAGCTTTTGCTGTTAGCACTCTTAGTAGATACATGTCTAATCCTGGTCCTCGACACTGGGAAGCCTTGAAATGGATGTTGAGGTATTTAAAAGGAACTAGTAATGTAGGTCTAAGGTTTTGGGTTAATAAGGAGGGTGTGAAATTGAAGGGTTTTGCAGATACTGACTATGTTGGGGATAGAGATAATAAAAAAATTACCTCTTCTTATGTGTTTACTTTGTCTAACTCTTGTGTTAATTGAAAATCACAATTACAATACATAGTTGTACTATCTACGACAGAATCTAAATACATCGCTACCACTGAAACTATTAAAGAAGATTTATGGTTTAGAGGCCTTCTTCATGAACTTTGTATTTTAAATGATTATGTGGTAGCATATTCTGATAGTCAATCTTCTATACATTTATGCAAAATTTCTTTTTCACGAACGCAACAAACACATTGGTGTTAGACTAGATTTCATTAGAGATATTGTGTTACAAGTTGTAAGACTTGAGAAAATAAGTGCACAATATAATCCCTCAGACGTGGACACTAAAGTTCTGCCAGTGGTGAAATTTAGAAGTTGCAAAGATCTTCTAAACATCGGTGGAGGTTAATAATTTCCAATTTTATCTATCCTCCTTTTCTAGAATTATTATTAACGTATAATAATTTTACTTTGTATGTCCTTTGACATCAAGGTGGAGGTTTGTTAGGCAAATTATTGTCAAACGACCTCTCGAACAATGATATTAATCATTATTTATTTAGTCGACATCGACCAATAACTGAAGTGAAATTCGACACCACAATTGTAACAACCTGAACCTATAACCTACTTGGACAATTTGAAGTGGCCTAATTTAATTAGAGCTACTCATGACCCGACTCATTACTCCTTGGATGGCTTTTGGTTGATAGCCCATTTATTCATTACCTATTAACTATTGGGCCTAACTACTGTTTAACCTAAAAGCCCATTTATTTCTTATATATGCTGGCTCTTGTCTTTGGCCTTGCCAGTGTGTGAGAAACGTTATTTGCTTGCCTACCTTTTGAGAGAATCAGGCTGCATTCCTTTTGGCTTTGTGCTTCCTATTTGTAGCGTCTTCTTCATCTCTCTTTCAGACTACGTCCTTTGTGGGCAAGACCAAGCAACTAGAGTTAAGTGTGCTTGTAGGAGTGTCTGGGTTTTGTAACCTTTGTGGTGTCAATTATGTAGTGTGAAATATTGAGCCCGAAAACTTTGGTGTCAATATCTTGCTCAACACATCTCCCATCCTTATAGTAGGCATCAACAATGTCGTTCACCTCAAAACCATCCAAAATCTCCGACTGTGGGGTCGACCTCACAAACTTCAAATCAACAAACTCCCGAAATGAATTTAACTTATTATCATCAGCTCATAGACACTGGTATTTTACATATAGTGGTATACCACAAGCAAGTCCAAGAAAAATGATGAAGGAGGCTTGATTTTGAATTCGATGGGAAAGTTTTGATTTGGGAAAGAATCTCTACTGTGTTGGTTTTTGGGGTACATACATAAATTCCTTTACTTTTGGGATCATTTTAAAAAATCAAGAGAAACATAGATTAAAATTAAAATAAACTATTTTCACTCAATAAACATATAATATCTACGATGCTAACCGAAGCCAACCAGGGACTCAAGTTTTCCCCTCTTCCATGCTTCAAATCATTAGAGAGAAATCACAAAAAAGCAAAGAATAATTTCTAGTAGTTTTTTAGGATTTCATTTTACTCATAAAGGTAAATCTCTTTAATAAGTTCACAATTTCGTTAAATTTCTTTAATTTTAAATCAGATATGAAGAAAATATGCTGTGTTTCATTAGATTCTCAGGATTTTTCTCCGCAGCATTTGTGATGATTGTACTCTCTCATTCTCTACAATCATTCCCTTAGATTGAATCCTCCTTCAAATTCTCCTTTCGAAAGGCCCCCGCATTTAACAATGCCGATCAATGTAGTTTCCCAACATTTGGGAAATTGGGCATTTGCGATCCCTCTCTTGTATATGTTACGATTACCCTTGAAGTTGAATACTTACAAGTTTCGATCGCTGCAGTTCATTTGTTTTGACGACTTGTGCATCATCCTGTTAATCTTCTCTCTATTGTTCCTTTGGATTTGTAGTAGCATTGATAGCGACATTAAGCTCATGTTTGAGCCACATTATTTTTCTCATTCTCATTTTTCTACTCATTTTCAGCCACACATTTTTCAATAAAATAATATTTTTCATCATATCAATTTTTCTTTCTTTTTCAACAACATATTATCTATCAATCTACTATTCCAAAATACATTCTTTCAAAATAATGTGGTTCAAATATACCCTAAAGTTGAAAGTTGCATTTATTTAGCTTCAGCTCTGAAGATGATAAGTTAGAATTCTTTCAAAGTTTTTCCCCTTACTTTGGGGCTAAAAATTGTCCTTTTCACAAAAATTAAAGTTTTGGACCAAAAAAAAAGGATGTGAATGTTTTGAATTTTGATAGACATAATTATTGAAAGATTTGAACGAATTGAGATAATATATATAAAAAATCAACTTAGAATCAATTCAAGTGATGCATATGACGTATTTTTGAAAACGCAAATACAAATATGATAATGAAAAAAAATATAATATTCTCTGTCACTTTTTATTTTTTAAAAGGATTGCATTTTATCTTATTTGAATTCTTTTGGGTTAATTAGAAAAATGTATACATGTGTGTTTATGAAAATTCAAATATGAATATGAATTTAAACATCACTTTAAAATAAAAAGTGAGATAACTTTATTAGAACTTCACATATGAATTATAATGGTGGAATTTAAAAGTAACATAGTATATCATTTAAAAAAAAGTTTCACGCTATTTTATTTGTATTCTTTTTGCAAGTATGGATATAATTATATTCTTTATCTGTTACGGAGGTAAATTGGATCAGATAATGAACATAAAGGTCATAAAATGATTAAAATTGTTGTACCAATAGAATGGACATACAACATTTAGCCCCCGCTTGATCTACGTTCTTTCAAAACTCATTTTTTACTACATATTTTTCAATAAAATAATATTTTCCATCATATCAAAAAAAAATTCTTATTTTTTGACCACATATTTTTCATCACATCACTATTCAAAATACATTCTTCCCCCAATAATATACATCAAACACCCCCTTAATAAGACGTAAATGTCACTTTTTTAAGAAGTTATGTTTTGACACTATTAAAAAGAGATTAAGTTGTCATTGTTTTCATTGATATGCTATTCTATGAACTAAACAATTCACATATTCTCATATTTACAAGAGTGATAAATATTCAAAAGAGTGACAAATCAAATTGTTGCCTTTCATGGATTTTCGGGATTTTGGGCGTAGTTAATACTGAAATTTGTACTTATAATCAATTTTAAGGATATTAATCTAATATTTTATTGTTTGAAGGTAGTGGAAATAATTTCCACTTGATTGTTTTGGCAATTCTTATTTACTGGACTAAAAGAATTATTTCATTTCCAATATTTTGGTCAGAGGCTTTTTTTTTTTTTTAACAAATAACTTTGCAGAGGCTATTCTACCCAATTCCCACATTTGAATTTAATTCTGTGATAGATAATGGGAAAGGCATACATGGTTGGGAAAGTTGCTGAATAGGATTCCCAACAATTTTTTATGAACAACCTTACTACATAATTAGGTAGATTTATCACCTACCTCAATAGAATATCACTTTGACATTTTGTTATTGGTAGTTTTTTTTTTAAAAAAAATAGATAATTTTTGTACTAATCACTTGTTGCCACATCTTCATCTGAATCGAGGAGGTCAAATTTTGAGTGTGTTTGGTAGAGATTAAAATCGGATTAAAATTAAAAAATTAGTCGTTATTATTGATTTTTATTAGACGGATGGAACCCAATAACGACTATATTTTCAATTTTAATTGACTTTTAATCTCTATCGAACACACTCAAAATTTGGATATTTCTCCTTGAACCAAAGAGGCCGTGTCAATTATTCTACTCACTAACCCACTGAATTTTCATCTTTTCTTCTTTAGGGACCAATCAGGTTTTTGTAGATGCAGAGTTGGACGAAGGGTTAATTTCTTTAATAGCCACTAACATTTTCACTTACTGTCACTTTAGCCACTAAACTTTAATTTAATTTAGAATCATCACTCAACTTTATAAAATGTTTCATTTAAACCACCAATGAGTTTGATGTCCAAATTTAACCGAATATCCTTAGTGTATGTGTGTGTGCCAAGTCATAGAATTTAACTAAAAATCTTTGTCTTTTGATGAACAATTAGGATTTTTAGTTAAAAAATAAATATCAAAAATTTTGTAAGATTCAGCAGTGAGTAAAACACATTAAAGTTTAATGGCCAACCGACATTAAAAGCAAAATTTAGTCGTCTCCAGTAAACTTAACCCAATTGTAAAAAATTAAGCACATTTTGGTCCTGCGAAGATCAGAAATTCAGATTCGGCAGATCAGAAAGTGACTCTTAGGTAAGGCGAAAAGAATATTTGTTAGTTATTTTCGAAGAATTTAATGAAATTTATCTTGGATAGAGATGGGTTTTGTCAAATTTGAATTTTCTTTGAAAGAAAGTTAATTCTTAATGATGGATGCATTTACTCAAAAGGGTAGGCAGATATTTCCTCATTTTGAATTTTTGAGGTTTATTAGATGTCTCATCTACCACCCGATCTACTGTTGGTAGAATTTACATTATAAAGTCATTTATATTTTACTCAATTTTCGATGTGGGATGATGGTGATGATTGAGGGATTAAAGTTCTTATGTATAGCTGCATAATCAGCATTTGTCCATTTCTATAATGCCATTCACTTTTTCCTACAGCTCAATTTCTTCATCTAATGACTGAATGAGAACTACCACTGAAAGGGGAAAAATTACTTTCAAGTACTTCTATAATTTCAAAACTTTTTAAATGTTTTTACCTTATATGTTTTAAGTTAAAAATAATGTAAATTCCTATTATATTCCTTTCTTTTTGACCTGAAAAAACTAGAACATAACTCATAAACATGTATAACATTTCATTCAATTTTCGATGTCGGAAAATATTGATGATCTATGTCAAATCATGTATAGTTGCAAATGACCAATGGCTTACCATTATTTGGTATATAAACTTAAATGGCATTGTTTACAATCATAATTGTATTTGCGGAAGGCCATTTACTATTTGCTGGTGCTCAATTCCTTGTATGAATGGGAAAATATGTTTTTTTGTTATAGTTGGATGTTAAATAAAAGGAAATTTGAATCCCTTGAAATTAATATATTTTTCATTGATTATTTCCATCAATGAAGAATAGGGAGACATAAGTTTTCTCAAGAATACCAAGTTCTTTTCCACACAGAAATTAATGATGATCTCTGGTTTTCTACACTCTAATGACATCTACTAGAGTGTGTTTCTTTGTTAAATGTTTCCCAAAGAATATGGTGAAAGTGCAGATAAAGTGGAGCCTGTCAAGCCAATGGTTTATATCTAAAATTGGATCTACCTGACTTATCGACTCTAAGGTATGTTCATAGATGAATCATGAATGTGATAATACGTTTTTTCGTTTTCATCATATTTGTTTGGAGAGTTAATACGAGGAACATGTTTTTCCACTGATTAATTTTGCCAGATTTTGCAATTCTATCATGCGTTTAATTGTTTTAGCTAAATGTGTTGTTCAATCGTCAGTTCTTGTATTTGGACTGATACTTCGTCTGTTCATTATATTTGTTTATCATTTCAAATGATCTTCTTGATGACTGAATTGAATTAGGTCCTTTAATTAGTATACTCCTATAGCTCGCTAACTTTCGTGTTTGTGAATTGTGATTAAGGATTCTGCAGTTTATTGTTTGTACTTTGTTATTGCTGTTGCATCCTTTTCGCCTTGAATTTTGTAGTAGTTTGGTGGGTCATTTGGCCAAAATGGTAATTCTTTGAAATAAAATCCATCCATGTAATAAATGATAGTAGTTAATGGAAGGATTTGTAGTTCTTTGAAATTATAAATGGCTTAACAATATTTGGTATATAACCATGCATGTCATTGTTTATATTCCTACCTTGTACATTTCCTTGGGGTTGTTCACTATTGTCTGAAGCTTAATATCTTCATCAAATGAGACCTACTGTCAAAGGGTGAAGAAGAATAACACGTTTTATTTTTGTGATATTGCATTTGATGCATAGAGGGCTCTGTTCTCGACACTGATTTCCGTTAATGAAGATTAGGGAAAATTAAGTTTTCTCAAGAAAGCTATGTTCTTTTACAATTGGAAATTTAAAAGATTTTGTGTTGAACTATTGCCTTCAATTTCCCACATAGAACACACATTATAGTATTTGACAATTCTCTAACGTGATCAAAAGAATTATAGTAACCTTAGACATATCTGTGAATGTATGGTTTGAAAATAAGTATGAGAAATAAATTATTTTGTTTTAAAGGGAGTCAATAAAGGGAGTCAAACAAGGGCTAAAAATTCTGCGGGGTTTGGTTTTTGTTGTGTTATTGCTGTAGCATCCTTTTTCCTCCTGAATACCCTAATTGTTCGGTGGGTCATTTTGCCAAAAGGGTCATTCTACTACATTGTTGATGTAGGACGATGTTGTTAATCTGAATCAAGTCATTGAACAAAGAGGGATCTCCTACTCTAATTTCCTACATTGCAAAATTCCCGCGTTACTCGTGCTTGATCATTTGATACTAGTTAACGGAAGCAACATAGATTTTCGTTCACATTCTCGTGTCTGGTAAACATTCAGCAGTTTTTGTTGATATTGTGATTTTTGCCATTGCATCATTTTTCAGCGTGAATTTGTAATAGTTTAGAGGTTCATTTTGCCAAAAGGGTAATTTTTTATTTTAGAACAAAATCAAAAGAATGGAAAAGTATTTAACGGAAGGATATAGAATTCTATGAGGTTAAAAAGGCAATTCTTATGGTTGTTGACTTTTACTCAAAAAGGATTTTCATTGACTAAAAAGGGGTAAGACGCCAATTTTTGTGGTTTTTATGGGTTTTTTTTTTTTTTTCAGTTATTGTTTGTGAATGTGCACGTGGTGAACTTGAATGTGGCTGTACTCTTTAATGTGGAATGTGGCAGATGCCTTACCAGTTTACCTGTCCCTTACTGGTTGAACTTAAATTATAGACAAGTGAACATTTCACTACGAAGTCAATGTGTGACAATAATGATGATGGTTATCAAGTTATTGAACAGGAAAGATATTCTGTTCTCAATTCCTCCATTGCATGATGCCCGTGTTGCTGGTTTTCTACAAAAAAGTTTAGAGATAAATCTGAACTGAAGAACAAAAAAAAAAAAAAAAAGTAGTTGTCTACATTTTTGTTTATACTTTTAACAGAAGTCCAGTATGAATTGCTTGCTTTGCTTGATTGTTTGATATGAGTTTAATGAGGAAACACATTTGATCATTCATGTGTATGAAATAAATGACAAATGGCTCCACTATTTTGGTATATAACCATACATGTCGTCGTTTATAATCGTATATCTTGCATTTCCTTGAGGTCATTCACTATTTGGATATTAGTTATATTAAATACCACCAAAAGGTAGCGAAAGATAGAATATATATCTTGCGATACTTGGATATTAAATACAAGGAATTTGAACCCTTGATATTACTATATTTTCCATCTATTATTTCTACAATGAAGACAAGAGGAAAATAAGGTTCCTCAAGGATGCTATTTTCTTTTAATGGAAACTTAGAATGATTTTTGTTGCACTATACACTGTGTGTTGCTCTGTAAATGGTTTCGCAAACAATGTGGTGAAAGTTTACTTGAAGGGGAGCATGCCAATCCATTGGTTTATGTCTAATCATATTCTTGGCAAGTGTATGTTAATAGTTGTGTTTACAGGTAGAATGGGTTGTCGATAACTGGGTTTTACTTGTGGGTCTAATGAAAAGTGGATAAAAAGTGGTTTGACTTTTAGTATTTATAAACACTTGCCAGATATACTAAATATTGGGTTTATGTGGCTAATAGATTCAACATGTAAGTTTAAAGATGAATATGATTGATATTTTCTTCTATTTTGTTAGTTATTTAACTTATGTGGTATATTTCTATGTCTCGATTATTAAGGAAAAAAAGTTTGTTCGAATAGTTCATTTTGCCATATAGTCTGTTAATTTTCTTTAGGATTTTTATTCACTTCTAAAATATTTTTTATTGTTCCTTTTGAAGGTTAATGTCTCAATCTTTGTTTTTATACTTCTGGCATCAACATTTAGTTGTTTATGCAAAATGTCATCTCTAAGTTGAACAATCTTTGTTTTTACTTTGAATGAGAACTCGGCTTTGTTTTATTCTTTAATCTTTTACTATCTTAACTAAAATTATGTGCATTATAATAATAGCCAATATATAATAGCTATATTCTCTCCGTGCATTATATTGGTAGATCATTTCAAATGATCGTTTAGTGGCTTGATTGATATGAGTCCATTAATACTAGTTATTGCTAGCTTCCTTTTGTATTTTTTACTAAAATTTGTTCAGTTTGTGGTTTTAGTTTTGCAGCTCTTTCCCCCTCTGAACTTCGTAATAGTTTGGTGGGTCATTTTTGGGTAATTGCTAGTTGAAAATAGTACCCATTCATGAAAGAATGAAAAAAAAATTATTGTGGAATGTATGTGATTCTTTGAATTTAAAAAGGTAATTCTTATGGTTGATGGCTTTTACTCGAAAAGTTTTGGCATTTACTCAAAAGGTAGTAGGGTAAGTCTCTGTTTTGTGCTTTTCAAGGACTTTTTTTCAGTTATTTTTCATGAAAATTGACGTGCTACTCCCGAACATTGACATACTCTTGAAAGTCGCGTGGCAGATATCTTAACCTACTACATGTCCATTAGTAGTTGATAATTACTTATAAACATTTTTACACTTCTGTACAAAGTAGATGTAGGACAATGGTGGTGATGGTTATCAAGTCATTGAGCATGGAAGATATACTGTTGTCTATGTTAGGTTTTAGTTGATTTATGTAATTGACAAATTCTATGGATAAAAGGACTTAATTGGATATGTTGTTAAAGTTCAAGGAGTAATGTAAGGAAATAAGAAATACTGATGTGATTCAGTCTGTTAGGTTTTAGTTGATTTATGTAATTGGCAAATTCTGTAGACAAAATGAGTTAATTGGATAGATTGTAAAAGTTCAAGGAGTAATGTGCAATTTGTTCAAAAGTTAGTTAATAGGTCTAGGGTTTCGAGTTTGAAATAAGGAGGAAAATGGCGCCGATTTTTGTTGGACTGTCGCCAAGGGTTAGCTCGAGCTACAAAAGCAAAAATATCTTCGCTAGACCGTTGACCCTCCTTCGCTGGAGCGACGGCTGGAGCTCGACTGTCGTGGACCTTTGCTCGAGCGACAGTGCTATACGGGAAATTTTTATTTCGCGTTTTCAATGTTTTTTCCTGGCCCATATGTTTCCTACCCTATCTACAAATATGAGAACTCACCTTCAAGTTTTTTCTAAGGTTGATTATTGAGAGAAAAAGTCTAGAGAGTGAATCCTCCCACATTATTACTTTCAACCTTCATCTTGTGTAAGATCTTCTGAGAGAAAAACATCAACAAATACCAAAAATCATACTTCCTATATATCTGTCGGAGGTGCTGAAGATCGAGAAAGGCGACTGGAGTTTGTGAAGAACGAATTGTTCTCCGTGATCTACAGGAATCGATTCCACCAAAATACGGGCTGCTGCAGGATATCGGAGTTCCAGGAGAGCGTTAATTATTGCAGCTGAAATTTGTGTAGGGGAGCATAGAATTCACGAGAGCTGTCGAATTGCAGTCAGGAGATCGGTTAGTACGTGTCGTAGACTAGTTTGGTAGACTGTAAGTCTTGAATTGTTTATAGCGGATTGATTGGCAAAGCGTTCGGAGTTTTTCCCAGTTGGGTTTCTCCGTGATCATATCACTGTTCGTTTACTGCTTTATATTATGAATGTATGATCTGTGGTATTTGAATTTATGATTAAATTGACTGCATGATTAACCATCTAGAGATAATTAATTGATGACTTGTTGCTAAAGTTAATAAGATTTTAATTCTGCATTTTACACCTATGCACCCTCTTCTAGGTGTTGTTAGGGTCGAACTTGCATTTTTCAGTCTGCAAGATGCCCTAGTTGCTGGTTTTGATTGACTGATTGTCGATACTAGTTAACTGAGGAAACACATTCACATTCTTATGGATACTGGAAATGACTAGCATTTGTGGTATATAACGATGTCATTTTTAATAAGCAAAACTTCTGGCTTACTCTATTGCCATTCTATATTTGCTGGATCTCATATTTGTTGCTTAAATGTGCAGTAGCTTCCATTTATGATTTGAGCTTGCGTCTAGATTCCTTTAATAAGCGATTGTTTGTCTGCCATTACTTTTAACTAAATAGAGTAATGAACAGTGGGAAAATATTAAAAAATTGAAAAGGTGTCTGACTATAGGATTCTCAATTTCGAAATTGCATTGCACCTATTTTGTAATTTCCATTACTGCCCTTTAATATCACTTCACCTAACCCCTTTACAAACCCACCAACCACATCACAAATCTCAATCCAACTGTGGGGGTAGTAATGGAAATGTGGAGTAATAGGTGGAAATTTTCCAACAGTGGGAATCATTGTGTCAGACGTACAGCATTTTTTTAATATTTTTCCACTGTTTATTACTCTGTTTTATTGAAAATTAATGGCAGACAAACAGGGTTTAAATATTGTATAGAAGTAAGCATTCTCATGAAGGCTAGAACAGTCAAGATTTTTCATTTCAGTATTAAGATTAATTTATCTAATGGGTTGATATTCCCGTAGATCATCACTTTTGTGAATTGATGCCTTGAAAATTTTGGAGAAAGGGTGTCACAATGTGCCTAAAATAGAGTTTTGCAATCTATCAGATATTAGATGAATCTAGAAAATTTGTTTTTCAAAAAAGAAGTTACATAAATAAATCCGAATTGAAGAACTTTGTTTTCTTCATAGTTGTCTGCACTTTTGTTCATACTTTTTCTACTGTAGTACTGTGTGAATTTTCATGCTTTTCTTGTACATGAAACTTAAGTTTCAGGTTTTTATTTTTTTTATTTTTTGTTTATGAGCAAGATTACACTTTCTCCAGTTAGAATCATAACTTTTATGCTTCCTTGAACCACTTTTACTATTTCCTTACATTAGATTTGTACTTTTTATGTTAATATGTGTTTTATGAATTGCCATGGTTGATTACATACACACCTGAAAGAAAGGAAATTTGAAAAGTATTTGAAATAAAAAGGTAATACTTATGGTTGATTACCTTCAAGTCAATACTTTTCTCAATAACTCAAAAGTTTTTGACATTAAATCCAAAGATAGTTGGGTAAGTAGCTATTTTTGAACCTGGAATGTGGCAGACTCCTCATCAGGCTACCTAATTCTACTAGTTGAGTAGAACTTATATACGCATTGACATTTCACTACATTGCCAATGTGAGAATGCTATTGATCTGCATCAAGTCACTGAACCAAGAAGGATCTCCTACTGTGATTTCCTAAATTTCATAAACCCCAGGTCTTTGGATTTTGATTGTTTGATATGAGTTTACTGAGGAAACACATTTGTTCATTCATATGTACGAAAAAAATGACAAATGGCTCCACGTTTTTGATATATAACCATACATGTCTTATAATCATATACACCTTGCATTTCCTTGAGGCCATTCATTATTTGGATATCAGATACTATGAAATTAAATTCCACCATAAGGTAATGAAAGATAATATATATATATATATATATATATATATGCTTTCTTACAACAACCCTTCATTTCAACAGCCCCCCCCTTTTTGGGTATCAGAGCGTGTGTGTTCCGATTTTGGAAAGACAA
>CAIGRN010078311.1:0-13006 GCA_903798345.1 Fraxinus anomala
CGATTATCAAATTAAATCTAGAGCGTTTGTCTTAGGTTGTTTGGTAATTAGGGTTAATTGAGTCACTTGTATTCTAATTAATTATAAGTAAGGAGAGATATGAAAAATAATTTCAACGGTAAATATTCAAAATATCGGTTGATTTATACTTGCACTGATGACCAATTGTAAAGTTCCGAAGGTGGATATTGACTTGGACCAAGATTATTCTTTTGATTGTTTTCGTTAATTTAATTTTCATTGCTATTAATTGCGTTATTTACAATTGTTTGCATACAAAAATCCCCTAATCATAGTACGAAGCATAAAATATTGAATTACATACTATTCGTGGAATCGACCCTTACTTCCACTACTGCATTAGTTTTAGAGGTTAAGAGTATTACTTTTGGGTGCCTGCAACAGCACACACTAGCTAATGTGGAAAGGGAGAAAAACAAACACGTAAATTAGTAGCAGACGTATCTTGACTCTTCTCCCCGACAATCCCCAATTTGAAACTCTGAACTACCTCTCCAAAACCATATCCCCCCTTCAACTCCTAACGGCGACCAAACATCGACGGACTCATCTCTACCTTCGGCGACATCTCACAAGCCATCCTCATCAGGCTAACTTTCCCCAAATTTGTGCTTCTCTAAAGGCAAAGTTGAAAAACCTTGATTAAGTTGAAATAACTGCCACAATCTTCTCCATCACAGGCCATAGGCAAACCACTAAAAGAAAATGTACCCCTGTTGCAATCCCAAAGCATTTGCGAGCCTTTGAAAAGCATCGAACCGATCGACAATCTCCTCAATTCTTGTTGCCTCTAAATCAGCTTAGTAACCCAAAAAATACAACAATGACCATCTAATCTCATTCTGGTAATAGTAGAATTTCATCTTTCTATTGTCATTTCCACAGTTTTATTTTGAGAAATCCAGTATTTTATTTCATACCATTGTAGCCTTGATTATATATAATTCCTTAGTGGGGCAATTCATAATTTGCATTAGTTGGTTGTTTGTATTTTATACACTATTTGTATAATTCATAAATCCCATTTAGTTAGTGCTTCAATATGAAAGTCATAATCATCTCACTTATTCAATATAGTTTCGACAATCTTTTTCTACACAAGTTAAATCCTCATATCCATCAACTTCAACGACCGCTGAGTTGAAACTTTTGTGCAACGGAATTCTTGCCATATCATTCAATTCAAGCTTCATTTTCACATGTTGGAATTCACGATTGCAACGGTAAAACCTGGGGTGGGTTTGATGAATATTATTGAGGAAAGAATGTATTTTAAATAGTGATGTGATGAGAAATATGTGGTTAAAAAGTAAGAAAATGTTGTTGATGTGATGAAAAATATTATTTTATTGAAAAATATGTAGTTGAAAATGAGTTTTGAAAAAATGTATTTTGAAAGAATATGTACCAAACATGGGCCTGGACTTTAAAGGACTTGTTTTATGATTGTGCTCAAAATGGACTGTATTGATTCTCTAAGTTCCATGAATATCTGAAGATGGAGAGATCTTGGCTTTACAATCTGTTGGACTTGTTGGTTGAGGTTTCAACGAACCAACGAGATTAACGCTTATTCAGCCTTCATCACTACATGTAAACGTGACATACCTTAAAACTCCATCGTCCCCCTTTTTCGAATTTATTTTCCTAACTGGAGAACTTATATCATATGCATATTTTTTGTAGAACTCAAACATTTCTTTTTAATTCTTGAACTGCATACCTACCTCAGGTACGATCGGTCCCTCATCTCCTAAATTTTCCTCTTCCACTATAGTCGTATTCTTATTTCCGGATTCAGCCACAAAATTATCATGCACATCTTCCATAATTTATTTTTCTGCGAGAAAATAATCGGTAACGTTAAGCAAAACTTAAATCAATCACACTACAATAAATACATCAGAAAAGAATCAAGTTTTAGATACATATTAACCCATTACACATTTCTGCCAAATAATCACAGATTGACAAAATTGTTACAAAAAAATTAATTATAGTATCAATACAAAATGAGAATATCGATAATACCTTCATATGGAATGAGCTTGTAAAAGACACGGAGATGGAGATTAATGAACTGACGAACTAACTCATAGGTTCAAGGGTTTTCTGCTTTCGAACTATTGCCGGTAGTTTGCCTCACGTGGGCAATACTTGGAGGTGGAGAAGATAGCTTGGCGGGCGGCACTCGCTGGAGGAATTGTTGGATTTCCCGATTAGAAGAAATGGGTGAAATGAGGGTCGGTGCCGTTAGTTTGGCTCATGTGGAAAGTAGTTGTAGGTCGGGAAGATGGTTGGTCGGACGGTAGTCGAGTGGGCGACAGTCGTGGGTGGAGTTGCCCGATTTCACACTTGGAAGGAAATGAAAAAGTGAAATGTGGGTTTGACTACTTTCAAAAGGCTTATTAGCACAAAACGTGTCTACGTTTGGTCTTTAATGTACAAAACAACCTTACGTTTCAAATTTTTACATTTTCATCCCTATTTTCACGTTCATTGTGGAAATCATCATTTTCATCTATTTTTTAAATTAAAAGGTGTGATATGATGAAAAATCCTCCTATTTAAATAAAAAAGAAAAGAAAAAAAAAATAAAGAACAAACTAGAATCATAGTTCTAAAATTTCAAAAGATTACAAATGAGTCTCCAATGTATAATTAAAAATCTGAATCATAATCCTAAAATTTCAAAAGATTACAAATGAGTCTCCAATGTATAATTAAAAATCTAATCTACGCCAAAAAAATCCGGCCAACCACCACCTTTGGACCTTAAAAACTCCGACCAACCACCGCCCAAACCATCGGAACTCCATACAATTGGTCAGCCCTCACTCCTCTCTACACATACCACCCAGCCACCAGCCCTAACGTCACCAAATTTAGCTGAAATTGATGACCAAAATCTTCCTCGCACGTACTTACTATCCCTGTTCGATCTGTCATATGGAGACTGAATTGTTGAAGACCCATAGGTGGAATTGTTGCATTGTGATCTGATGATGCCATAATGGGTGGTTCGCGATCATGGGTCCCACCACCGGCTCCGAAAATTGAGACTGAAAGTTGCGTTTTCGTTTGATTCGAAAAATGGGCTGTAAATTTTGATCGTGTGGATTTGTTGATGTTGCAAGACCATGAATAGGTGCGTCCTGATAAGTACAGTCGACCAGTATGAAGGAAAGGGCATGGGTCTCACCGGAGAAGGTGATGTAGTGGGTTTTTGTGTTGACAAGTTGCTGATTTTGGCCAAATTTGGTGACGTTAGGGTTGGTGGCTGGGTGGTATATGTAGAGTGGAGTGAGGGTTGTCCAATGATATGAAGTTTCGATGGTGGTTGGCCATCGATTCCAGGCCAAATTGGTGACGTTAGGACTGGTGGCTGGGTGATATGTGTAGAGGGGAGTGAGGACTGTTCAATGGTACGGAGTTCCGATGGTTTGGGTGTGGTTGGCCGGAGTTTTTAAGGTTCAAAGGTGGTGGTTGGCCTGAGTTTTTGGCGTATGTTGGATAATTATACATTGCAGACTCATTTGTAATCTTTTATAATTTTTGGACTATGATTCTAATTTGTTCTTTTCTTTTCTCTTTCTTTTTGTTTTATTTAAATAGGAGGGTGTTTTCGTCATTTCACAATTTTCAATTAAAAAAATTAAAAATGATAATTTCCGCAATGAAACGTGGAAATATGAGTGAAAATACAAAAAATTGAAACGTATGAATGTTTTGCACACTAAAGACCAAATGTATGAACGTTTTGCGCTAATAAGTCATTTTCAAAACCAATTGGTGGCTTTACATGGTTTCCCATTTCATTTCCCTCCTCTCTTTTTTTTTAATTGACTACACGTCACCATTTCAAATTACTAAGAAAACCACCTGGCAATATTACCCTGTACGCTTGGCTTTATTCTTCTTCGATTTTTTCCTCTTCTCCTTTGATGCTTTCCTTTTCAAGCCAATATTTGATGGTAATTCAAATTTATACCTAAATAATTTTATAAATACTATACAGTTCTATAAACTAGTTTGTCAATTTTCCATTTGACAAGTGTTTTTATACTCAATTTTTATATGTGTTTTTTCAATATGAAGAATCAGAACATACTGAAATCGTTTGGCCCAATTTCATAGTTAAATATGAAATCAATAGCTCCATTTTTAAAATTCTAACTATACTCGATTCGATTCGATTCGATTCGATTCACTTCAAAATCGTACATAACTCGACCCGACCACTCATATTATCGTTTAATAATAACTAATGGTACCACAAAGTATTTATAATTATTTTTTGAAGAGTAATGCTATTTATAAAAGTGGGGAAGATTTATATTTGATGTAATATTAAATGATAAGATGAATAATAGGAGGTTCATATTCACAAATCTAATTGGTTTTATCATTACATCGCACATCAACTGTCACGTGACATTCGAACTTTGTACAAATAACATTTTTTTTTTTTAGAGAGTGAGAATTAGTGAAACGTTTTAAAACTTAAAAGAAGTAATTAACCCCATAAAATCAAGGAAAATTTAACTTGTACAACTTCTTGGCTTCGCTTGTCCTTGTGTACAGTATACGTTTGGAATTTAAGAAGAACAGTGACGTCTGGCCTGTCTGACTATCTGAAAACATGAAAATTGAATTGGTTTAAATTCATGTGTACAGAACAACTAATTCAAAGCCATAATTTTCTAACCCAGAATCCCAAAAGAGTTTCTGGGCTCCTCCTTTTTCCCTTCTCTCTCTGTGCACGCACAAATCTTGAAAGAGTAAATAAAGGGTATTTTTACTGACGGTTTAATGGAAGAAAATAGAGAGGAGGGAGAAAGGGGCGAATTGTTGGGGAATCGGTTAATTGATGGCATGCCTGTTTTTGCAAAGGAGTTGATTGCTGGTGGGGTAGCTGGTGGATTTGCCAAGACTGTTGTTGCGCCTCTTGAACGTCTCAAGATCTTGTTTCAGGTAACTATTGCTTTAGCTTTAGAATTCTAACTAATTGTTTGCAGACTTAAATTTTCTCATAGAGGATAGTTGGTTTTCGTTATGGTTAAATTGTCGAACTTGGGTGGTTTCAGATCAGACAGTGAAGAATGATCATTTCTATTATGGAGTTTAATACGAAATTTATAGTGGGTATTAAGTTGTATATAATTAGGTCTTTCTTATAATTTTGATTCTCGAGGGTGATGGACTGGATTCTCTTATTTGTGATTCCGGAGTTTGGTGCTCCATTATTCCTCAGCATTGTTGGAAATTGAGTGCACAGACAGATACTTGAACGTATGTGTCTGAAAATTCATAGAAGAAGAAACAAAATTATATCGAGTGGACATTTTTTGATAGTTGTTGGACTTGTCCATCAAACACTAATACGCTTTTCTGTTCGAACTTTGTTGAAATGACCATTTTTCTAATATTGATATCGCCTATACACCATATTAAGATTCACTGAAAAAATACGTGTTTATATTTGGTAATTGGATTCCAAAAGTGATAGATGCGTGATGCAAGAGAGGGTGTTCCAAAATTGTACAGCAAGTGAAAGATGTGAGGCACAAGAGAAACTTCTCTACCATACCTAAAATTTTACTCTGTTTTCCTGCATCTATATGGCATCAATTGTATTGCATAGTAGGGACTTTTTGGCAATTAATATTGTGTATATGCTCTATTAGTATTTGTAATATATTGTCAATAGGCTTTGCTGAATAAGAATCGAAATTGTTAATCATTCATCAATCGACCACATAACAACAGCAAAACAAAAATATAAACCTCATTCTCAAAAGAGCTGGGTTCAACTGCATAAATCCTTTTTGACTTTTCTTGCATTCTAGCACTACACGAATTGAAAGATCCAGTGAAATAAATTGCAAACTCATATACAATCATTAAAACAATATGAGTGGAAGGGCTACAGATAGGTAATCGAACAACCAATTAAATTTTTTGTGTCTAGTCGAAATATGGTTAATGAAAGACTGTACGTTTTGAAATGTTGTCTAATTCCTTCACAAATTGCATAGGAACTTGAGCCTGTGTATAACTTATATGTATTACAGTTTTCCTTCCACTAATTCAACATCTCTACACTTTTAGGGTCTGTTTGATTGGTTTAAATTACATGAAATATGTCACATCCGATAAATTCAATTTCTATTTTGACTGTTTGATACGAAAGTGAAAATAAAGTTCGAATTTCAAGATACAATCATTTTAAGCTTGTTTTTTGCCAATTTCATGGAAAATGCATTCCAATAAGGTACTTGGATTTTTATTTTCTAACTTACATGGAATTGAAAAGTCTTTCCACATTTGCCAATCAAACGGACCTTTAGTGTAAAGAATACGTCTTCTGAACTTTCAGATGTATGGTCCCAAAAACATCTTCACTCCTGCACATCAATGGTGCACTTATGTAAAAAAGGGACAAAAAGAAAGAGCAAATGAAGTTTACCAATAGAAGTTTATAGAAATATTTTGATAGACACGATGATAAACGGTTTAATCATCTTTCCTTATGATTATATGTAATTAGGATGCATTTGCTTTGATCTACATTGAAATAAATCAGGCTGGGTTTAGCAGGAGAAAGTAAACTCAGCTAAAGCCAACTCTTCTCTGCTCAATGTCATTAAAGCTAATGATATTATTGTTTTGTGCATATGAATTTCATTTTTCTGGTTGGTGAGGATGTTTTTCAATTGGAGTTGGTTTAGCAGATATTTGATGCCCTGTATAGGAAGACAGGGATCGCACATGAGAAAAGAGCTCTTTAGTGATCATCTTGATGTGCAGGGAACATCTTCCGTGTTAAAACTTTGAATGAGTCTTTGTACTTCTTCCTGCCATAGTCCTTATATATTTTCTTTAGACAAGCTTACGTGACATATTTAACATGAGACCTTGATGTATGCTACTAGTTGATGGCACTTTTTAGTCGATGAGACTAGAAGGGGGATATATCATTGGTCTGAACCTGTCAGGAAAACTTTGGAATCTAAAAAGTTTTAGGTTAAGTCAAGTCAAAATAAATAAAATGTCTTTTAAGTCATATTAGGAATAAGGATGCTAGTGGAGTCACTATAGATGATTATGTTGTCTCAAAGAGTAATTGTTTGAGGTATTAGGTCCAATATAGTCCACTGGATGAAATGGAGAAATCTGCAAGGATTCTACGTGAGTGTTGTGTTGTTAAAGAGCAACATCCAAAACAAATGCAAATGACAAATTTATGATCGATGTATGATCATAGTAGAATAGATAAAATAAGCAATGAGAATATATGCCAACAGGTGGAGATTACACCAAACGAGAATAAAACGAGGAAATGACAACTTATGTGGTTGGGGCATGTCATAAATAGACTTAAAAGAAGTTTGTGCTCACAAGAGTGGTGCCATCCTTGTAGAATAGGTTAGAAAAAAATAGAGTACACAAAAATGAACATGGCCTCTTGTGGTGCAACAATCAATCTAATTGGTGAAAAATGACTATTTAGCTCACCATACATTTATTGAAAAATAGGACTTAGTTTCTTCTTCTCATTCTTGTAAATTCTTTGCACTTTGCACTACTATCCTGAAAGTACGCATTGTTTGTAATGCAGGTCTAGAAAATAAATTTATTTTCTGTAATTTATTCTTTTTTCCATTAACCAGACTAGACGGGCTGAATTTCAAAGTCTAGGACTATGGGGTTCCTTCACAAAAATTGCAAAAACAGAAGGGGTGCTGGGTTTTTATAGGTACAAATATTTTCCTTAATTGATTGTTGAGTTTATGGTTCATCCTAAGTTTATTATTCCTAACACAATCCTTTCCTTAATCTTACATAAGCATTTGATGGGGGTTGTTATTAGAGGGAATGGAGCTAGCGTTGCACGTATAGTGCCGTATGCAGCATTGCACTATATGGCTTATGAACAATACCGGCGATGGATCATACTTGGCTTTCCTGGCATTGGGAGAGGTCCTGTCCTTGATCTCGTAGCTGGATCATTTGCTGGAGGAACAGCTGTACTTTTCACTTATCCACTCGATTTAGTTCGGACTAAATTGGCTTATCAGGCAAGCAATAAGACAATAATATCACTTCTACTCTCTCTCTCTCTCTCTCTCTCTCTCTCACACACACACACACACACACACACACAAGGACAGAGACAGAGTTAGGACACAAACCCCCTCACGTGCTCTCATGGTTCAAATTCTCGATCTCTCCGTGAATATGATAATTCTATTCCATGTTATGGTGTCTCAAAAGTCGAATGCTGATTTACAAAAGATAGTGCAGGTTGCTGACTCCTCAAAGCTGAATGTTAAAGGGCTCGTACCTAGAGAACAAGTTTATAAAGGAATTCGAGATTGCTTCTCCAAGACTTACAAGGAGGCTGGTATTAGGGGCCTATACCGAGGTGTTGGTATGTAAAGTGTAACTGTGGTTATGTTGAAATTTTTGTAGACTCTTACTTATCGTTGTGTGTGATGTAATCAGCTCCATCACTATATGGGATCTTCCCTTATGCGGGATTAAAATTCTATTTCTACGAGGAAATGAAGCGTAATGTCCCTGAAAAACACAGGAAAGACGTTACAGTAAAACTTGTGTGCGGATCAGTTGCAGGTTTATTGGGTCAGACTTTCACTTATCCTCTTGATGTCGTTAGGCGGCAAATGCAGGTAATTCACTTGTTGCCTCATATGGACAAAAACTTTATGATGTCCTTGATTCAAATTCGAAAAGCTTAATAGAAAAATTAAAACTCCTGCAGGTGCAGCGAGTCTTGAGATCTAACGGTGGTGACATGAAAAACACAATGGAAACTCTTGTTATGATTGTCCGAAGAGAAGGATGGAAACAATTATTTTCTGGTCTTAGCATCAACTACTTGAAGGTACAGATTTCGCTAAAAGTTTAGTGAACATCAGGGTATATTTAACGGTTGGCTTTCATCTAAAGAATACAAATGATATTTTCAGGTCGTACCCTCTGTGGCAATTGGATTTACTGTATATGATGTTATGAAGTCATTTCTGCACGTCCCAGCACGAGACGAAACTGTAGTGGAAGTTGCAACCAGCAGAAGTAGTGAATCATTATCCCTGCATTCACCATCATTGTCCGAGTCTCAGCAATAATCAGTTTCACAGATTTGCAAATACCTTTGATCATTGTTGGAGGCCACCCCATATCAGGGGCCATTTAGATTAGTATAGTATATTCTTTTGATATAACATAAGCATATGATTGAATTAAAATAAATCAGGGTGGAAGGTCAACAATAAATGTTTAGGTATTCAACCCCCTTTTACTTGGAATGATCCATTTGTACATAACTAAAAGGAAAGATCAATTGGGATTGTTGTATTTTAAGCACTAGATATGATAAACAAGAAACACACACCAGAAATTTGTCTACACACGTTCTTATCGAGTTCAACATACCAAATGTGTCTCAAAGTTATCACTGTAAGATACATTTCTTTTCTCCACTAAGTTAATTATGAAAGCTAGAAATATGAATAATACTACTTATACATAAGTAGTTACATAATAATTTACATACAGATGAGGTATCAAAAAGAGATTTTTTTTATTTTTTATTTGGTTGAAGAAATTATGTTCCAATTATATTTCACCATGTCATGTTATGTAAATGTATTATGTTCATGTAGCACAACTGTAAAAATATTATTTTAACATCTAGCCTCTGCGAATTGAATATTTGATGAGTGAAGCAAAATTTTAAGTTGGTCCTTAAATTTACTTCAGTTCAAACCAGTAATTGAAATTAATGAATGATTCCAATATAGTACCCTATTAGTGAAATTAACATGAAACCCAATTTTAGTTTGGTTTATAGAGAGAAAAAGTTGAAGAATGGCACTGTGTGCAGCGAAAATGAAGACCCCTAGCATTTAAATCAACAGGTCCAAATGGAATAAGTATAATTTTGAGTGCTGTCTGTGGGGGGACGGAGACACGTCCTCTGAAATAAGAAAATCAATAAATACAATTAAATTGATAAAACTCTAACCAACACAATAAATTACATATTTTGAAACAGGAAATATGATGGATGTCATCCATTGAGGTCTTTGAAACAAATGCATTAACACAAAAAGCTAAAATAGAACATATTAGTCCAACCAATCTCGAATTAAGGTACTTTGTTGAGATAATTAAATGATAATTCATCAACTTTTATCTATGATTACAAGTGCTCACTCAATTTTACATAACGTAACTCATTCATCATCCATCTCATTTCTTGGTCCAAGTGGTCAAAAAAATCCACGTGACGGATGAAAATGCTACGTGAATGTTAAAACTTGAAAGTTAATTAAATGACTAATCACTAACATTCACCTCTGATTACTGCTTGCTCATTTAAACATAAAAGGTTAATGGTAAACTTAAGGGGTAAAAGTCTACAAACACAGAATTTAATTGTCACATATTTATTCCCCTCAAATCTTGAAAAGTATCCATCGTTGTGGCACAAAATGATGCTTTGACATTTGAAATCCCTTCTTTCTGATAATGAAAAACTAAACACCACCCTACAAAACTAGAATAACACACTATTCCATCACAGCCACTCCTCCAGCAGCTTTGATTTTTTCGATGATACTATTTGCCTCCTCTTTTGTGATCTGTTGCTTAAGTATCACTGGCACTTTCTCGACCAACTCTTTAGCCTCCTTCAGTCCCAGATCTGTAAATCCACGAACCTCTTTGATCACCTTGATTTTTGCAGCAGCTTCAAATTTCTCCAACTTGACATCGAATGTGGTTTTCTCTGCCTTTTTCTCCTCAGCCTTTGAAGATCCAGCACCTGCCCCAACTTGGCTGCCTAAGTCCATGCCTTCTACTGAAATGGGCTGCAGCTTGGGAAGCATTACTTTGTCTCTAAGGGCTGGACCAATTTGACTACGCTCTTCAGGTGTAAGGGATGCGATTTGTTCTGCAAGCTGAATGATCTTGTCAGATGGTGGAGGTCTTGGCCCATATGGATCATATACAGCAGGGTACTTGTATTTCTTGGGCTTGGCATTGGGATCCCTTGGTACAAAATCAGGTTGAAATGAACGATATTGCAAAAGCCGTGTTATTCCACGAACATTAAGATGGGAACTTATCGATCTACAAAGTGCAGCTAGTTTCATGGTTTTAAGGACTGGTAGAAACAATGTATCAAGATACAATGATGGATCAAGAGCAGTGATGTGATTTATGTATGGTATTCAGGGCCATTGATGACCTTTTAAGTCATCAAAATTTCACCACAAATTGATCTTTCTCTTCAGCACAACTTTAGACTGGAAGGGAAAATAATGAATACCTGTTATCCTCTGCAACTAGTCAAAAACAAAATTATCTTAGACGAGACCAAGTAATAAAGGCAGATAAGAAATTTAATCAATTAAACATAGTGTACTGAATATGAAATTCATCAAACAAATATCATGTTCCCCAGTCCATATTTATTAGTCTTGTCAAGGAAAAACCATCATTCTATTTATGATTGATAATTTCAGATAGCAAAAAATAAATTTGTGACTGTAAATTCAAATATTTTACATCCATCAAAGTAAATATCAATAAACAAACACATTCAAAGGGCAAACACAACCACTCTTCGATTCCACTAATACCGAATTTTTACTTGAAAATTTGATGCAGTGTGTAAAATGCCCAAGGCATTCAGGGAGAACAGATTTAAAACAATAAAGTCGCAATCACCAAACAGCTGCGTACTACAATTTTTCTTTTGTTCTTCTAATTTTGTTCCAGAATCTATATAAGATCGCAACGATCTGAGTTAGCAAAATTCTCCTAAACCCTAAACACAACGAATATTAATTTTCTAATTTTATCCTTCAAAAATCTAACCAAGCCAACAACAGAAAATATGTCACGATAAACGTTTACAAAACAAGCGGCATAAAATGAAAAGCATCTGAGTTGTTAATGACGTATCATCCAATGCATTCATGACCTCCCTTTTTCAATTTCAATATATGAAAATGACGAATTGTTACAGTACATTCATCCACCCTTCCTAAGTATGCTAAAAAAAAAAACCAATTTCATTCAATATATTGTAATGAAACAATAGATTCAATATAGAAAAACGAAATTCCCAATTTTTAACTATTTCCAAGACTTGATTAGTCATTTTCCTTTGTTGAACAACCACCTAACTTAAGAAGCCAATGGCAAAAATTAAACACAATCTGAGGCCATTGAGTACCTGTTTATGGCAGAACCTAGACCTCCGAGGTTCAGGTGAAGAAATTTCAGAGGGGTAGATAAAGCAAACGAAGGATGGGAGGAGTGAGGTCGGAAACATTTTTAAATAGTAGGGTTAATGAATATTGATTTTAGGGATGGTTTGGCTCTCTTAAAATTTAAAAATATTACTCATAATTATCTTTATTATTTTACTGTATCAGCTACTGTTTGTCATCTATTTTATCAAACATTATTTGCTACAGTAAATAATATCCAACATATATTCACTCAATAAAATATTCTACACACAAATCAATAAAATTACTTTACTTTTCAACCACGCATTCTCGAAAAAATACTATTCAAAACTTGTTAATATATTTTTATTTACAATTTAATTTTAAACAAAATAGATTTATTGGAAACAATTATTTTATATATTGTAAAATTAGAAGAGAATATGAAAAACGATCAAAATCCGTCGATTTGATGGGTTGTAAGAATCGCCCAAAATTACATTGCACCGATTTTGCCCCAAAAAACTAACAAGCATCGACTTTCAAATCGTTCATAAACGATGGTGAATCTAATGTGTATAATAACGACGTTGACGTTGCACAAAAAAAATCCATCAAATGCCATCTTCATAAACTACCAGTGCTTTTGGAATTTACTATTTCAAATAAAAAAACAATAAAAACATCTCCTTTTTTATCTCAGCCTCCTTCCACCA
>CAIGRN010078332.1:0-18284 GCA_903798345.1 Fraxinus anomala
AAAAAAAAAAAAAAAAAGATCTTAACTCTTTTAATTTTTTTTTTGTTTCTCATATAATCAATATTTTATCACTATTCATATCATCAATGAACGGAATTCCATCTCAGAATCGTCAAGAAAAAGTTTATAGTTTATAACATGATTAATCTAATAAATTTTTTTTTTTCCCGTTGATTGTGTTTCTATGCAAAACAATTAATTAAAGAATAAAAGGTTGCTAACGTAAATGTTAATTTTATTTTGTTTCCTTTCTCAGTTTTTGTCTTGTTGCACTTTTCTATCTCTTTGATTTATCTTCCTTGAAGAATTGCCTACATTTATTTCTCCTTCAATAAAAACTCACAACATACAACAATTTTTGTTTTTTATTACCGTACTTTCTTCCTTAAAGTCGCTCAAATTGATTCATCAAACGACTGATTCAATTTGGTTTGTTTACAAGTAGTAGTCTAGATAAGTCAAATATATGTTGAACTATATGCAAATTTTATATTTCCAGAGTTCTGTTAAATTTTCTTTAACTTTTCCTAAAGTGTCTATAGGAAATCATTTGAATGCATTTTTCAGATTTTTCGAAACATGGAACAAAATTTTTAAGCGTTTTGTTCTCCAACATGTGCAAGTAATACTATTGTTTTAGAAGTTTGCTTGTTTCATGTCTACTGCACAGAATTAATTTTGAATTAATTTCAAGATAAATTGGTTGGGAAATGTCAAATAAATTATGTAGTCTGCATAAAAAAATTATTGCTACACATATTCAGGTTTAGAAATACTAGTTTGTTTTTTTCTTTCTTGAACTTGGATAGTATTAATTATTTTATATGACGAAAGATGCATGGGTAGTTCTTAGATTAGAATATTAAACCCTATTAATCGGGTTAGGAGATAACATGTTTGAAGTTTGGCAATAAAGAAACTCGTGTTACCTTGCGCCTTTCCATTCTATTATTTGGCTGGCCAATATAGAATTTATTAATTCTGACTCAAAGTGCATATTAAATTTGACTCGATCAAAGTTAAATAACAATTAAGTGTAATTAAGTTAATATTGCCGATCATGGTGGTCCTAGTTACTATTAATTAATGCTTGCCTAAATTGATATTAAGTTAATATTGCCGATCATGGTGCACTTTTTGCACAAGCCTGGAGTCATCTAAGAAAGGAAGTACCAACTTATATATAAATGACTCATCTATAATAATTAAATTCCACTTTCGTTGGGTTTATAGGACAGTGAAAAAATAATGATACAGGAGAATAAGAAAGTCAGTTAAAAATGACATTTAGCAATTTACAAAATTTGTTTATTCTCTAATAGTTTACACTTTTGTATGAGGTCGCTATGAAAAAAGAGTTTATGTCGAGGTCTGGTTGCAATTAATTGGTTCTGGGGGGCTCTTGCTTATAATTCTTTTCTTTATTTATAGGACAGAGTTGGGAATCCAAACCGTCCATTCGATCTAGGTGGAGGCGAACAAACCCTACTCGCTTTGATGGTGTTTTGATTAAAAAAACTCATTAATTAAAAATATGCACAATTCAGATACATGTCACGGTGTAACTGTTTTGTGATCAAATATTCAATTGTAAAGATAGGTTGTTAAATGGTGAGTTTAATGAATGTTATAATAGCTTCCTATTTAATGAAGGGAAGTTTTTCTAGGAAGCATTCACTTCTATGATGAATGGATATGGATTGTTTCCTATATAAAGGTGCCAAAAGGTCCGTAGCCAAATCCGTACAAAATTTCCTACAGTATTTTCTCTCTCAAATTGGAAGTCTGGTGTGTTTATTTCCATCAAATAAAGGGGTTATAAAGTGGATATTGGCTTGAAGGCTTGTTAGTAATGTTAGGCTTAATGTTTAGTGTACATTCTCAATTAATCATGAATAACATGGTCGGAGGTACGCATTTAATTTTATTAGTATCAAAATGATGCCGGGCAGAATAGCGATTATTCTGCAGGCTGGTTTCAGCAGATAATTTATAGGGAAAAACACAAGAGAAAACGTCAAGAAAAACAATAGAATTCTTTATTATTTCATTCACCATTCGAAAACAGTCTACAAGCCGGTCTATATAGCTATAAAATCGTAATTATCGATATTTTACCAAAAATAGCAAAATTTCAATAGTCATACCAAAAGAAAATACGTAATAAAAGAAATAATATCCCAAAAATCTAGCTCAAATCGACTTCATAATCTCTTTTAAAAAGGCAAACGAAATATTTCCAAAAAAATAATAACTCAAATAGGGGATTCGGAAGGTGACCACAACGTGCACGTCGAAAAGAACTTTTCGAATTGAGGCCATAAGCACGATTTTGATAACCGTAGCCAAAGTTATGGCTAAAATACCAAATCGTATCCAAAAACTGCCCCAATTAGGAACAAATTTCGATTACTTGCCATTTTTGTGCTTATTAGCCAACTCATGGTACCTCAGCGTCATCAACGAGCTATCGAAAAACTCAGTTTCATTTGACTCGGATCCTCCTGCTGCATTTCTACCGGTAAATCTAGATCGTCCTCTGTCGTACTATTCACACAAAGCAGCAGAGCAAGACTACATCTTCACGCTCAATCTCAACTAAAAACCTAGACATAGAAAGTAAGTTGGTATTATTGACTACCGAGGCAGGAGGGGTTTCTTCCTGACGAGGCGCCAACACAACCTTGTTCCCCTTGATGCTAAGGGAATATATATTTTTCTGCCCATCATGAATAACACTGCGATCATACTACTAAGGTCGACCTAACAATACATGACAAGCGTCCATTGACACGACATTACACCAACCATTATCAAAATATTTCCCGTCCATCGAAAAAGATACTAGGCATCGCCTTTCGACAGATACCTCACTGCCTTTACTCAACCATGACAATTTATATGGTCTAGGATGATGATTTGTCTTCAACTACAATTTCTGGACAGCCTCTTCGGACACTACATTCTCACAATTATCGTTGTCAATTATCAGTTTGCAGACCATATCTGCAACTATGCAAGTTGTATGGAAAATGTAGGTACTCAACCAGTCATCCCCTGAGTCGCCCTTGGGAGTCAATAGACTCTTGCGTACGACTAGAGTCTCATGGCCATCTCCATACAGTACATCTCCCTCTTCATTATCGTCATATGCAGGTTCTCCTACCTTATCGGTTTCGTCTACTACATCTTCCTCAATTAGAAGATTTTTACCTTTCTGACTAGCTAGTTTCCTGCAATCAGTTGCTCTATATCCCTGTTCACCACATCTAAAACACCTAATACTTGAGCTAGAATTATCCCGCAGTGGCTGTTGAGTAGGACGAGATACTTGAGGGCGAATTAGCTTACTACCTTCGCTTCTAATCACCGGCCTCATGTTCTTCTGCATTTCCACAGTAAGTGCATACTGGTATGCTTCAGAAACGATCCATAGTGAGTGAAGACTGAGAAATCCTGCAGGAGTTGTCGTAATTCTCCCAAATACCATGCCACCATCTGCTCTTCCCTCTCAGATAAATCATTCCGGGCTATCAATTGATAGAACTCCTCCGTATAATCATCAAAAGATCTCGTGCCTCATCTCAGTGAATGAAGTCGTTGGAACAAGGTTTGGGTATAACCGAAATGAAGGAAGTGACCTTTAATCATCTTCTTCTTCATCTTCTCCCAATCAGTGATTTTGATTCATCTTCTCCCAATCAGTGATCTTGGCCTTACCCTGCCTATTTCGTGAACGCCTTAACTGTTCCTACCATGCAGATCATCTGCCCTTGAGTTTGATGGCGGCCAGTCTTACTTTGACACAGTCTGGAACTTCTTTATATTCAAAAATTCATTCAACTTCATTCAACAAATCAACAAATCCTTCGGCCTATAACGAACTAGAAAACTCGAGCAGATCCACTCTGAAACCAAAGTCTACATGACGATCTTCCTAACCATGGTGTTCCCAGACTCGAGCATGATTATGATACGGGTTTTCAAAACTGGTATCGGAATCGTGACCCTCCAGTTCACAATCACTGAAATCTTGTACCGCTTGATCATCACATCCTAAACGTTACAATCACGGTGTGGGATTTCCTCATTCGGAACTGCTCGCAACGACAAACAACCACCAACCATGGTAGGACTGATGAAATCTCACCCCAGAAATATGCCGAACCCTGATACCAAATGATACCGAGCAAAATAGCGATTATTCTACAGGTTGGTTTCAGTAGATAATTCACAGGGGAAAACATAAGAGAAAACGCCAAGAAAAGCAAAAGAATTCTTTATTATTTTATTCACCATTCGATAACAGCCCACAAGCCGGGCTATATTGCTAGAAAATTATAATTATCGAAATTCTACCAAAAATAAAAAAATCCCAATAGTCATTCCGAAAAAAAGTAAGTAATAAAAGAAATAATACCCAAAAAATCTGGCTCAAATCGAGTTCATAATCTCTTTTAAAACAAACGAAATATTACCAAAAAAGGAAAAAAGTAACTAAAATTGGGGACTCATAAAGGAAAACAGAGGATTTTTGCCCTCGAAATTGATGCACACCAAGGGAAGCTCGTGAACACAATGTACGCACCGAAAAGAGTTTCCGAATTTGGGTCATAAACGTGATTCTGATAATCGTAACCAAAGTTATGGACAAATACCAAAATGTGTCCAAAAACTGCCCCAATTAGGAAAATATTTTGATTACTTGCAATTTTTGCGCTAATCTACCAACTCATAGTACCTCAGCGCCATCAACTAGCCATTGAACAACTCAACATCATCTGACTCGGATCCTCTTGCAGCACAAAGCCACCTTCATACTTTGGTTATTCAGACTAAGAAATATCAATAATTAATGCAAACAAGCACAATAAATGATGGTGTATACGTTTTGACTTGAAAAATGGTCATACATAGTTATAAGTAGATTTGCATACTTTAATTAGCCTTAATTTAAACATATGCCAATTGAATTGAAAATGATTTAGATTAAATTTGAAATTAAATATGATTTAGTATTGCATTAAACATGAAGTTGAAACATAAATTTGAATTGAATCTGAAATTTAAAATTTAACTGGATTTTTAATTCCAAACGGAGTAATGTTATCTCTTGTAATAAGCATGCCTTTATTTAATTTGGTTATTATCAAGTTGCTGTTGTTGAATACATGCTCTTTGAAATGCAAAATATTTATTAGAGGCTGATTAATATTTTGTTAAATCAGTATAACTTCAGCAAAAATTGGATTATGAGCAGTGCAATATATGTACAACAATAAAGCATATATACACGTCATAATTACTTTATAAGACTTGTATGCATATTATAATATCTTCGAATCTGTAATTGCAAAATCTGTATGTGGGTATAATTTGCATGGTTTATCTGTCAGAATTTGAAGTTCTTGTTTTTAATTTTGTTTGTTGTAAAGTATACATTTAATTCAGTAATATTCTGTAATCTTTATTAAAGATATAGTTATTCATTGGTTTTAATTTTGATTTTCAGTTTAACGGTATGAAAGATTTATTTACGGGATGCGTTAATTAATTATGCAAATTTATTAACTTTGAAAAAAATTTGCATGCCTAGGAAGAAAATGATTTAATTATGAAAAATGTCTATACTTACAATCTTTATAATATTCACTAACATGATGGTAATCAAAGGTGCATATAGATGATCTTTAATTAATATCCATTTGTGATGTTATATGCTAGGATTTAGTCACCATTAAGTAATTAAGCCCATGTTTGAGCCCCATTTTTTCCATTAAAATGCATTTTTGAACAATAATTTGACGACATTTCAACTACATACTCTTCAATAAAATAATATTACATGCAAATCCAAATCTTTTTCTTATTTTCTAACCACACATTCTCCATCATAACACTATTTTGAAATGCATTTTTTGAAAAAAAAAAAAAAAATTTGAAGCTCAAACAACCCCTAAAGTTTAAGGATTTCATTTGGAGTTTTGACATGTTATAACTTAAGATTAGCCAAAGCATCTTTACTTATAATGTTATGTCATGAAATATAAAATCACATAAAGAATTATTTTGGTAATACATAGACATCTCATAAAGCGCTATTAATCCATATGATAATTATTAGCCCTACATGGAAATATTTATCTCAAGTATTTTATAGCAATCAAGTGACAAATTAAATATCGTAAAGAGACTTTTTTTTATGCCTACAGACAGGTATAAAAATACTTGTGTTTGATATTGGTAAACTCTTTGTAACTTTAAAGTTTGATAACAACCTCTATCCACATGAAGGTCTAAATTTACAAAATGGAATTGGCATTGGTTAATTCAATGTATAGCTAATCTTCATAGCATTAATGTATGTGTTTATCTTATGCAGCAGTTCCTAATTTTTTTCAATGACTTTATTCGTATTCCAATCCTATGTGGTGAAAACTTTTCTCACTGGAAGGAAAAAATTCTTTTGACATTGGGGTGTATGGATCTCGACTTAGTGATCTGTGTGGATAAACAACTTGTCCTTACTGAATCAAGTACGACACAAGAGATGATACTATATGAATTGTGGGAAAGATCCAATTGCTTAAGTCTGAGTCTAATGAAAACTCGTGTTAGTAAAGCATCAGGGAGTCAATCCCTCACGTGATAAGGTTAAGGAATTCATAAAAGGCTATGAAGAGCAATTTGTTAGTTATGGCTGGCACCTTAATGAAAAGGTTTTTAGGCATGAAGTTTGACAATTCTAACTGTACATGAGAACATAATGGAAATAAAAGATATTGCTGCTCTTCTTAAATCCCTAGAGATAGAGATTTTCCAGTTATTCCTTGTTCATCTCATTCTAAACTCTCTTCCTACGAAGTATGGTCCATTTAAAATATCATATAACACACATAAGGAAAAATGGACCGAGAATGAACTCCGACAATGTGTGTTCAAGAGGAAGAGAGGCTAAAGTATGAAAAGTTGGAAACTGCTCATATAACAACTTATGACAAAGGAAATGAGAACAAAGGTAAATACGATCCTTAAATGAAGAACACAATACCAATGAAGCAATAGAGCAATAATGATGTATGTTTCTTGTGCAAGGAGAAAGGACATATGAATGCTGATTTAAATATAAGAAATGGATCGAAAATAAATACGTGATGAATTGATTTTGGTACTACAATTCATATTGCCAATACTATGCAGGGCTTTCTAGACCTATGAAAACCTCCACCAAATGAGCAAAATATCTATTCTGAAAATCGATTGGGATCAATCGTTGAAAGCGTGGGAACATTTAGATTAATTTTAAAGACTGGATTTCATTGGGATCTCAAGAATACTTTTTATGTTCCAATTTATTCTTGTAATTTAGTTTCTATTTCAAAAATATCACTGTTAGGCTTTAAATTTGTGTTTGAAAATGGAATTTTTAGTTTATTCAAAAATTCAGTTGTTGTTGGACATTGTGTTTTGGTTGGTAATTTATATAAATTTGATTTGGATTCTACTTATGAATGCAATTTTTCTAACCTACATACTAGTATTATTGGCAACAAGTGTTTTATGATCAAAGAAAATTCATGTGAATTATGGGCATACGAGATTGGGACATATCTCTATAAAGAGGCTCAAAAGATTAGTAAATGATGGATTTTTACCAACTCTTGACTTTACCGATTTTGGGACTTTTATTGACTGCATAAAGGGAAAGCAAACAAACAAGACTATTAAATGTGCCAAAAAGAGTTCAGATATTCTTGAGATTATTCATACAGATAATTGTAGACCTTTCCCAGCTCTTTGTCTAAATGAGCAGAAATATTTTATCTCATTCATAGACAACCACTCAAGATATATGTATCTTTATCTTCTAAATCATAAGGACGACACACTAGATTCCTTCAAGATTTATAGAGCAGAAGTTGAGAAACAAAAGGATAGAAAAATCAAAATTATAAGGTCAGACATGGGTGGAGAATATTATGAATAGTACATAGAAAATGGACAAATGACAGGTCCATTTCCTATATTTTTAGCAGAACAAGGTACTGTAGCTCAATATACTATGTCGAGCACACCGTAACAAAACGGTACAACTAAAAAGAGAAACAAAACCTTAATGACATGGTTAGGAGCATGATAAGCAACTCAAGTCTCTCATTACATTTATGGAGTGCAACCTTAAAAACTGTTGTATATATCTTAAATAGGGTTCCATCTAAGGTAGTTCCTAAAACACCATTTCGAATTTGGAACGGATGGAAGCCTAGTTTGAGACTTATGCACACTTGGGGTTGTCCATTTGAAGTGAGGGTTTATAATCCTCACATAATGAAATTGGACCCATGAACAATTAGTGGATATTTCATAGGCTACCCAGTGAACTCCAAAGGTTATAGATTTTATTGTCCTTCACACATTCTAAAAATAGTCAAAACTAGAAATGTGAAATTTCTAGAGGATCATAAAGTGAGTGGGAGTAAATTTTCTAGAAATATTGATTTTCAGGAACTTAACGAATATGTTAGGTCATCTTCTAATCAATGTTTATTGATTCCTTTCGAAAGAAAGAACCCAAGTACACTGGAAATGAACCAACTCAAGAACAATCGCTATTGCATTAAAGGAGAAAACTCAAGTTTTTAGTATGATGCAATGAATGGAGAAATGAAATATATGGCTAAAAATCAACTTTGAGACCATATTGAATTGTCAGTTGGACATACAACCATTGGTTGTAAATGGGTCTATAAGACCAAAATAAATGCATTTGGCAATATATAACAATATAAAGCTAGACTTATAGCCAAATGTTTCACTCAAAAGGAAGGTATTGATTATCATGAAACGTTTTCTCCGGTTTCAAAGAAAGATTCATTTAGAATTATAATGGCTTTAGTAGCTCATTTTGATCTACAACTACATTAGATTGACGTGAAAACAACATTTTTAAGTGGGAATCTTAAAGAAGAAGTATAAATGAAACAATTTGAAGGATTTGCTAATGATAAAAGTAATCACATGGTTTGCAAATTAAGAAAATCTATTTATGGGCTAAAACAGACTTCCTGTCAGCGGTATTTGAAGTTTCACAATGTTGTTACTTTATACGATTTTACAGAAAATATCATTAACCAGTGCATATATCTTAAAGTCAGTAGGAGCAAATACATTTTCTAATCCTATATATAGATGACATTTTACTTGCAAGCAGTGGTTTGGGTTTGTTACATGACACAAAACAATTTCTTAGTCAAAATTTTGAGATGAAGGATATGAGTGAAGCCCCTTATGTCATTGGCATAGAGGTTCATAGAAACAAATCTAAAAGGTCATTAGGATATTCTTAGAAGGCCTACCTTGAAAAGATTTTGGAAAGATTTAGGATGAAGGATTGTAAATCAAGTGTAACACTCATTGTTAAAGGTGATAAATTGAAACAGTGTCTATTAAATGAATTGGAAAGAGAACACGTGGCTTCTATACCTTATGCTTCCGCTGTTGGCAGCTTGATGTATGCACAAGTCTGCACTAGATCTGACATTGCATTTGCAGTTGGTGTACTAGTCAGATATCAAAGTAATCCTAGCATAGAACATTGAAGGGCTACCAAGAAAGTGATGAGGTATCTTTAAATAACTAAAGAATATAGACTTACATACAAGTATTCTAACAATCTTGAAGTTGTGGTTATACAGACTCAGATTTTGCTGGTTGTTAGACATAAGAAAGTCTACTTCGGAATATGTATTTTTAGGTTGTTTTCCCTTATCAATATCACCAATAGTAAATGTCATGGACCTCATCCACATTGAGAGTATCTTGACTATAGAGAATAATATCTCTAAAAATCACATATGATAGCAGCTTGATGTATGCACAAGTCTGTACTAGACTTGACATTGCATTTGCAGTTGGTGTACTAGTCAGATATCAAAGTAATCCTAGCATATAACATTGAAGGGCTACCAAGAAAGTGATGAGGTATCTTTAAAGAACTAAAGAATATAGACTTACATACAAGTATTCTGACAATCTTGAAGTTGTGGTTATACAGACTCAGATTTTGCTGGTTGTGTAGACATAAGAAAGTCTACTTCGGAATATATTTTTCTTCTAGCTAGATAAACTGCATCTTGGAGAAATAGTTAGCAGACTATAATTGCATCATCTACATGGTGGAAAAATTCATTGGTTGTTATGAAGCTACAACACATGCATTATGGTTGAGAAATTTTGTCGATGACTTAAAAATTGTCAATACTATATAGAAGCCTTTGAAAATTTATTGCGATAATTCGGTTAAAATTTTCTTTTTAAGAAATAACAAAAGTGGTAGTCGAAGCAAATATATCAACATAAAGTATATGGTTGTTAGAGATCATATAAAGAAAAATGAAGTGGAAATTGAGCATATCAAGACAAATCTTATGATAGCAAATCCCATGACTAAGAGCTTGCCAACTAAAGTTTATAAAGCTCATGCTAAGAATATGGAACTTGTGTGCTTAATCATGATACTCTGATTCTTGTTTTAAAGATTGTTGTTTTTGTATTTGAAACAAATTATTTAGTGCACTTAAAATTTGTAATGGATATCCATTGTGATTATTAAAGTTTGTACCTAGAATGACTTATAGGAAATTCATTCGTAAAGTAAAGTACTCTTTTAGAAGTGAACATACTTGTAAAACATGGAAGGAAATGTTTGATTATTAAAAAATGACCGCTATGATTTAAGTATTGTGTATTTTTATTTGAGTGGACCATTGCCATTTTCAATACATGGTCATGTTGAATACCCACCTTAAAATTATTTGTTTTATATGTTGACCAAGTATTGACATTTTAAGTACAAGCCTAAGTTGTTAAATGGTGAGTTTAATAAATGTCATAATAGCTTTCCATTTAATGAAGGGAATTTATTGTAGGAAGCATTCACTTCTATGATGGATGGATATGAATTGTTTCCTATATAAAGGTGCCAAAAGTTCCCTAGCCAAACCCGTACAAAACTTCCCTACAGTATTTTCTCTCTCCAATTGAAAGTCGTGTGTTTGTTTACATGAAATAAAGGGGTTATAATCACCTATAACAGATCTTCCGAACATGGTAGTGTTAGGCTTAATTTCTACTGCATATTTCTCAATTAATCTTGAATAACATGGCCAAAGGTACACATTTAATTATATTACACACGGATAAGAATCAAGAAGAAGAACATGATCATTTCAAAAATTGCTTTCAAGTTCTTAACGTTTACATGAAAAAACCAAAACTCGTGATTCAAGGACAGATCAAAGTGTGATTTTGATTTTTTATTGAAGGAAGTATATCAAACAATATTTCTAGTATTAAGCTGTTAGAAACGAATCTGGTTTTATTAAAAGGCAACTGCAATAGGCATTGCCCCATAACGCCTAAAATGCAGGAAGTGATTAGACTGGTTATGTAAACTTTCTCACCGGTCTTTTAAAGTTTATAGATATATGGACACCTCTATAGATAATGTTTATATCTCAAGCGAAGTAGTTTTATAAAGAAAATTACCATATTCCATCAATTCCAAGTCTTATGAAATTTCTAATGAACTTGCAGTTATATTCTATCCGAGGCAAGAAGTGTGGCATCACAAAAAAGCAACTCTAAAGGAGTATAGCTCAAATGGTTCAAGAATAGAGATCATTTGCTGCCCTCCAAATGGTGTCATAATTGAGAAAGGCCCAAAGCCCACCAATGATGATCCTGCAAACAAAGCTGACAAGACCGTTGTAGCGAATATTTAGACCCAAGTGCGGAATTAAATCAAGTGGTAATTACATGAAATCCTACTTTTCAAAATTCAAATTCAAAAATCAGATATTTTATATATATGTCAAATATCTGATTTTTGAAATTTAAAAGTTGTTTTTCTTATTTTTGAAATAGCGTATACTTAAAGTTGGATTTATGAATTTTTCCCTTAAATCAATAACAATCAACAAGTCACTTATTTATTATCTCTAAATGANTATATATATATATATATATATATATATATGTCAAATATCTGATTTTTGAAATGTAAAAGTTGTTTTTCTTATTTTTGAAATAGTGTATACTTAAAGTAGGATTTATGAATTTTTCCCTTAAATCAATAACAATCAACAAGTCACTTATTTATTATCTCTAAATGATTAAGATTATTAATCCAATTAAAACTTAAGTATTAATCATAAACATGCAAAATTTAAAGCAATAAAGTAAATAATAAGGAGAAATTGAAAAAAGACAAAGAATTTGTTCTGAAAGCTAATGTTTCTTATTTTCAATAATGGCAACGTGAACACTTAGTCAATACAAGGAAAAGTATTTTAAGAAAATTACATGATGAAGTTGTAAATCAAAAAATATTATGAATCCCATAAAATCTACTTTATTAACATATAATTCCATAAAATTTGCTCCTATAAAATCTATTTTGTTAACATATAATTCCATAAAATCTACTCCTATAAAATCTTCTTTGGAAAACTAATGTTTCAGCATGCTGATTTTGGATTTTCCTTATTTGACAGATTTATTGAATCATCAATTTGGTTTGAATTTGTTGCCGTTAGAGCTTCAATATCCCTCAATCTCTCTCTATTGATTTAAGCCAGATTGTGGGAGCTCCAATATCCCTTGATTTTTCTCTCACTGATTTCAGCCAGATTTTGAGTCTTCAACCTTTTTTCTCCAAGAATCCTGCACTTCCTTATTGCTCCATTGACTCTTAGTGTTGTTGAGTGTGCCGAGCTATGATGTGAACTGTGATGCTGTAATGTGTTGCTAATAGCCTCTCTCAAATTTTGTCGGGGTTGGAGGCAAAGTTTTTTGCGAAAATAGTGAAGGGCTGCCTTTGACATTGGCTCTGTAAAGAGGTCAACAACTTTGTTAATAGTGGAGATATGTTGAGTGATAAGCAGTCCACGTGCAATTCGTTCGCGCACAAAATGATAATCCAACTCTGTGTTTGCTTCGAGAATGGAATACAGGATTAACTATCATATGAAGAACTCTAAGGTTCCCTCCAAGGAATTTGCAATAGGTTGTCACTGAGTGTCTTGTTGTAGGACACCTCGCCCAATCTACGTATGAGAAAGCAAACAAATCAAGTATAGTGTGTGAAGAAAATTTTAATCCCATTTTAATTGTTCCTTTGAAACGTCGTAGGATACGTCAAACCTTTTTTAAGTGTGTCATCGTTGGAGCATACATAAATCGGGATACATTGTTAACACTAAATGAAAGATCAAGGCGAGTGAGTGTATGGTATTGTAAAGCTCCAACAAGAAGTGCTAGTTGATGAATAGACCATTTTTGAAGAAGTGCTATAGTTATAATCATGCGAATTGTTCGTGGTTTGATAACAAGAGAAAACGTTTCAGTACAGTCTACTCCATCAATTTGATGATATCCTTTTGAAAACAAACGTGCTTTAAGTGGATCTAAAGTGTAATCAGGTTTATGTTTTGATTTAAATGCTCATTTAGAACCAATGACATGCATGTTAGACGTGCAGGGAATAAGTTTCCAGGTCTCGTTTTGATGTAAAGCAGCAAGCTCTTCATTCATGGTTGCTTTCCAACCAGGGTGTGCTAAAGCTTTTTTATGTTATGAGGCTCACGGGGTATGTTGGTGATAAGTGCAGTTTATACACTTATCTGTGGCCTAAATTATAATATTTTATTATTTTTTGGATTAAATTTTACTTAATTTATGTTATATTGTGTTTTGTGGGTAAAAATTTATTTTTAATGAAAAATTGGAGAAAATAATACAAAAGTGGAGAAAAATGGCGAAAATTCAAAGATGAATATCTTGAAGAGAAATATTATATTAAATGGGTTCAAATTATATGCACGTCAATAGATTTGTATCGAAAATTTTAATTGAGGCCCAAATTAAACTTACACACACAAATATATATATATATATATATATAACCCTTAAGAGATATACACACACAGGAGGCGGAGACGAAAAGAGAAGAGACAGAAAAAAGGGGAACTACGGCTGAAGGCAGAAAAGAAGGAGCGAGAAAAAAGAAAACAAAAGAAAAGAGAGTGAGAGGAGAAGAGAGAGGGAGAAAAAAAAAAGGGCAGGAAAGAAATTCAGAGAAGAAGAAAAGAGAAAAAAAAAAAAGAAAGAAAAAAGGAAAAACTGCAAACACTATAAATTTTCAAGTTTCGTCAATTTTTGGTGATATTTTTTTCACTTTTGAGTGTTTTTATTTTTACAATATGAATAACTAATTTTTATATTAGGGAAAACAATTTAATGGATTTGTGATCTTTTATTTTTTTTATTCAAGATTTCTGTAATTTATCTATTCATGTGTTGATTTTATTATGAGTTTAATGCATTAAATTACCTTATCAATAATTTAATGATTATTCTTACGAATCGAGATGTGAGTTTAAGATTTAGACCATATAATAAAATTCGGTAAATTAGTATAACGCGTAGAGATACATATACTAATTATTACGGTCATAATTTGAATTCACTCTTACGAATCGAGTTGAGTTTGAGATTTAGACCATATAATAAAATTCGGTAAATTAGTATAACGTGTAGTTATACATATACTAATTATTGCGATTATAATATGAACTCTTAAAACTAGTGTTTCGTTTAACTAAAATTGATTCGTATAGAGATATGTAATTTAATTAGTTAAATAGGCTCAATGAAAACTTGAGATGGGTAAATTGAATATAATAAAAAAATTCGATTGAACACTACATTAGGTTATAAATCTTGAATTAAGAATAAAGGTGATCAATAGATGTAATTTCAGTATGTGGTAACCAAGTTTTGAAAAAACTAATTACATGCGGCTTTGTTGTTGTCATCATGAAGGAGGTTCTTCTATACTTCCAAGGAAAAACTAATTCATCAAAGACAACATAAAAACTAACTCAACAAAGACAACATGCTGGGAGATAAAAAATAAATTTTTTTTTGCTTGATGGATGAAAGCATTTATAAGCCTTGTGTTTTTCACCGTAACCAACAAAAATGTAAAGGAGTGTTTTAGGGTCAAACTTGTGGTGTTGTGTGTCCCAAGTGTAGGGAAAACAATGAATTAAGAATAAAGGTGATCAATAAATGTAATTTCAGTATGTGGTAACCAAGTTTTGAAAAAACTAATTACATGTGGCTTTGTTGTTGTCATCATGAAGGAGGTTCTTCTATACTTCCAAGGAAAAACTAATTCATCAAAGACAACATAAAAACCAACTCAACAAAGACAACATGCTGGGAGATAAAAAAAAATTTCTTTTTTTTGCTTGATGGATGAAAGCATTTATAAGCCTTGTGTTTTTCACCGTAACCAACAAAAATGTAAAGGAGTGTTTTAGGGTCAAACTTGTGGTGTCCACACAGGGTTCACATCCCTTTTGTCTTAGATCCAAAGGCTCGAAGTGAGGAGTAAACCTTTTGGATTCCATGCAATGCAAAGTAAGGGGTCAAAGTTGAGAGCTGATGAGGGCAGACGATTTATGAGATAAACAACTGTAGTGAAAGTTTCTACCCAACAAAATAAAGGAGGACCACAACGAAACAACTTAGTCATACCTAATTCTCTTATAGTCCTATGGCACCTTTCAACCATACCAATTTGCTCAGGAGTATACGAGGTTGATATTTGATGAACAATGCATGTGGAAAGAAAGTGAATTGACAGTTTGGAATTGATAAATTCACCACCTCCATCTGAATTGAAGGTTTTTATTTACTTATTGAATTTTCTAGCAACACGTTTTTTGAAAGCCAGATATGCATTGAAAAAATCAGATTTTTGACGTAAAGGTTTAATCCATGTATACTTAAAGAAGACATCAACCAAACAAGCATAATGTCTGAATTTTTAATAGAAAGAACATGAGTGGGTCTCCACAAATCATAGTTCAAAAGCAACTTCATATAAAGAAAAATGAAGTTGTGATTGAGCATATAAAGACAGCAGTAACTTAAATTCCACATTCCACTTAAACTTTGATCACGAACACAGCAGTAACTTGCACGCAACAGTAAAAACCATTAAAAACTGATTATATGAAGTTTTGACTATTGATTGTCTAGAGTGATAATAGTTAAATTGCAATTAATTTTTAATTTATCTAGATTTTAGAATTCAAACTTGGGTCAGAGTGGGTACACTTTTAAAACGTATGATCGAGGAAAACTCAAGATATGGATTAGACCTCCTGTTCTAGACGGGACTAATTACACCTATTGAAAAATTAGGATATAGGTTTATATCCAATTCCTTGACAAAAAAGATTGACACTCTATCATCTATGGATATAAAGTATTCACTATGACTAAAAATGAGAAAGAGAGAAAGAAAAAGACAAAAGAGTAGATTACTACATATTTTAATAATAGTAGTTGGAATTAAAAAGCTTTAATTGCTATTTTTCCTTCTATAGATTCTAACTAATTTCGTTTAATCTCTACATGCAACGCGGCTTAGAAAGCTTGGGACATACTCCAAATTACTCATGAAAGAACTACCATTGTAAAGTCACCCAAGCTCCAATGCTCACTTTAGAATTCGAACAACTAACAATGAGAGAAGGCGAATAGTTCAAGGGTTTTTATTTTTATACCGAACTCAATGACATCACCAATTCAGGATATACTCTGGAGAATATGTACTCAGATGGTAAGATAGTGAAGAATCCTTAGATCTCTACCTGATCGATTCTACTCCAAAGTAAACGTCATAGAAGAAAGCAATGATATTGAAACCATAAAGTTAGAAGAATTAATGGGGTCATTGATGATATGTGAGTTTCATCTCCATAAAAGAAAGAAAAGGGATTTGGAGTTGTCTTTAAAGCTAAAAATGAAGAAAAAGAGGTTGATGATGAGGAAAGTAAAACTAATGAGCATATGGCCATGCTCACCAAATAATTGAAGAAATTATTGAAGAACAATAAATAATGAAGGAATACAAAAATTTCAACCCAACAAACGAAGAAATTTCCCAATAATTCAAGGCAAAGTCTATGTATACATCAATGGAAAGGACATACGTGTGAGGAATATGTACATATAGAATCTGAATATGCTAACATACCGAAATGGTCACATGAAGTGAAGATGATGAACGAGAATCGAATTCAAATGAGGAGGACAAAACTAATGATAATCACGTAACTTTTTTATTGTCAATCTACAACTTGGTTTTGACTTGTTACAAGTGATGATTGCAGTTTCAAACTTACAGGTTAGAGTACACTAGGATCAAGTCTCACATGTTCAGAATGAACCATTCTGAAAGAAAATCTAGAAATCGAACAAGAAAGGAACATCACCCTTCATGCAATGATGGAGTTTATTCAAGAAGAAAGTGTTGCAGCTTATGTTGAAAAAGAAACCCTATGCAAACTCTTAAAGGAGAAAAAGAATCAAGTCATAAAACTCTTTGCTGAACTAAATCACACCAAGAAAAGAAATAAGCAAACAACCATTGGATCCACTCGCCTAAATGAAGTCCTAAGCTATGGAAAAATATCAATTTGATAGAGAATGAATCCTTTATAGTAAACAAAAGCAAGAAGCATGTCAATGTATTCTAATCTAGAAATCGATGCAAAGGTTTTCTCAAAATCGATATCTTCTTTTTATTGTAACATTAGACCATTAATCTAGCCTTCTTAGGCATAATTATCTCATTTTCATTTCGTTTATTTTTAAAAGCCCATTTTGTGTTAATGACGGTTTGATCATTTGGTCTATTGACTTAATCCTAAACATGAATTCTATCAAATTGATTTGGTTCTTATTGCATTGCTACAATTCAAAATTCATCAAACTCGACTTCTTTAAAATACTTTGGTTCAATTTGACAAATAAATGCACAACTATTGAAATGATTTCTAGTAGATGATCTAGTACTTATACATTTGAAGGGATCACCAGTAATAAGTTCTTTTGGGAGAAAAGGAATAAATCTCCATTCCTTTGGTAGAGTTTAATCATTTTGTACTATGAAAGATTCTATTTCATCTTGTTGAATATTTGTTTCTTCCTCATGTTGATCTTTAGGGTCTTCCTTTTTTGACCTTGGACGTTTATTTTTTCAAAAGAAATCTCCAAGCCTACATCATTCGCAATATATTTCTCTTGATCAAGATGATTACTTTCATAAAAAAATACTTGCATAGATTCTTCAACAACTAATATTCTTTTGTTGAAAACTCTATATGATTTGCTAGTCAATGAAGATTCCAATATCGAATTTTGAA
>CAIGRN010078334.1:0-27090 GCA_903798345.1 Fraxinus anomala
TGATTAAGTAAATTCCCAACAGATACAACTGATATAACTTATGGTAGAAGCACTTCAAACCACAAGCAACAACGAACTCGAATAATTTTTTTTCTCTACAAGAAAATAAATTTGAAAAGATTTTTGAAGAGATTTTGCAAGACTCAATGCAAATGATATGGATGCATAATGGACGTCCGAATAGTCCTATTTACAAAAGATGAGAGGTTGTGAGCGAAGAGACACACCCCAAAATATAGCAAGGGAACCATCTCTTATTATCGCTAACATGTTGCTGGCTTCTCGCTCGAACGCTAATGACACATTTTCAACAGAAATTTTTCGCTCGCCTACGGGTAGCTAGGCCTGATTATGCCACTTTTTCTCCTCTTTTTCTTTCAGCTTTGAACCGCAATTTCTCATTAATTCGAAATTGGTTTTGAGATTTCAAATATACTATGGCAATCTAATCTACGAGTAAAACAAGTTAGTATATTTATTTTCATAATATAACTATCGAATCAAGTCCAAATATTTGACCATAGTTGACACAAAGTCATTTTTCAAGTTTATAATTAAAATCAAAATTTCCAATCTTTAAACTAAATTCCAATAATTCCCTACATGAATGAAAATTCAAATATGTATATGCAATGCGAAAATATGATGCATTATATATATATATATATATATATATATATATATATATATATATAGAGTAAAAAAACACTGCATCGGGTAATGTAACTTCCAGCTTTGAACCCTCACTAGTAAATAGTATTAGATTTACTTGGCTAATTGGTGAACATGATGTCTTAAACCATTCAGTCGTTGGTGTAATCTAAGATAACAATACTTACATAATATTTTCCTAAATCGTTCATGGTTCTCATCACTTGGTTCATTTTGGCCCGAACCACTTTTGGTTTTATAAGTGTTTAGAAAATTTCATCCTTGGAACAATTTTCGTTGAAGTGGCCTTACCTCATACTTACATAGGTGACCACCTATTAAGAGTATTCTACCCCACTTCACTTGACTTAATCAAGATATACCATTTCACACTTACATAGGTGACATCCTATCAAGAGTATTCTACCCTACTCTTCTTGACTTAATCAAGATATAAGAATCACGATGGTAACCCCACGTGTCAACCTTGGTAACATGCATGTAGCAGTGCCCATTAGACGACAGTATCCACTCCGGCGAGATCACTTCAAATATTTCACGATGCAGCATCTACATTTTTAAAATATGAAAAATATGAATGACAATTCAGTGAATAACATATACACATGAAATTGTTGCAAAAATATAATCATTATGGGCCCGATTATAATTCTTACTTCTACCCTGAGTGTGTAACATATATCATATTAATAGTTGGCCAATAATATAGTAATCCGGTCGTCAATCCTAACTGTCCCCTATTAGGATTTCATGCGATTACATGTGTAAATACCGTTCTATCGCCCGCCTCAGGATCCTGAGGGTGCTCCCAATATATGACTCACATATTCAAACATATCAATAGTGGGACAGAAGTTAAGAATATATAATCCATGCAAGAAAATGAGGTTTCTTGATAATCAAGAAACTAAATAAACAATGCGCAATTAAATTCACATAGCCACGTAATTTTACAGCTACAAGGTACAATGTATATGTTACTCACAGTTGGAGGATATAAATTATTTTGGACCTGTAAAAAACATACATATACAAAATCAACACAACCTCTAATTAGGTGTCGATAATTGACCAAATTTTCAAAACTACAAATTTCATTCTCATTTCTTTATACTTTACTACCAGTTGCTTAAACTTATTCCCAATACAAGAAGCTTATTATTACTTAATAAGGCCTCGTAAGGGATCAAGAAAAGAGTTGAAAAGAAGTAGTTTTTACCTCGAAGGTTTAAGATTTTGGACTAGTTGAGTAGCTTGCTTATTTGTGTTGAAAGAAAAGAACATTGCTTGTAAAATTTACTATGTCATTTAATTCAGCGAAGGTGTCTATTTGAGGCGGGTTTTAACACGGACTTGAAGTAAAAATGTTTGAATTCAAACCTAAAATTCATTCGTAGCCTAATCATTCTACCTAAGCAATTTGTGGCATGATAATCCAGTTAAGTAGGTGGTGAGTACGTACCTCTTTAACAGAACCATTAATTCTTTTGGAACCTTACTGAGTGTCCTCGATTTACATACGTATCCATATTTTGCACCGGTGGTAGGTATGTAAAGCATAAAATTTTTCAATTCTTAAAAAATACAAATCAGTATTAATTCAGGGTCATTACGGAGTACCAGCGAAGTTAAAACATCACATTCTTAATACCATTATGAAGTACTCATGGCCTAGTTTATCGCATCATTAACGGTGCAAGAAACAGTCAAAATGGACCGTTCCAAACTTGTATTTTGAAAATTTCGATAACATGCTAACTTTAAAAATTCGTCGGCGATTGTATGCTAGCTGAATCCACAAATCACCTAGGTCATCTCGAAGCTCATTTCAAGGACTATATCAAGGATATATCTAATGGTCCAAGTGGACATCGAAAATCGTTAAATGTGCATCAATCGTTCGTCTAAAAAAAAGGTTTAACTCGTAAAAATTTCAATTATTTATTATTTACATTTCAATTGCATCGTTATCATTATTTATTTATTTTTTGGGTCATTACAATCTATCTCCCTTAAAAGAATTTCATCCCCGAAATTACCTAAGGGAAGAGTTCTGGGTATTGTGTCACCATCTCGTCTTCTCACTCCCATGTTTCCTCCTGTAGTCTCGCTTCTCTACAATATTCTGACTAACGGTATTTCTTTATTTCGAAGGTTCTTGATTTCTCGCATTAATATTTTCACGGGTTTCTCTTTGAAAGTTATGTTCGGTTGAATATTTGTCTGGGTATCTGATAGGACATGTGAAGGGTTTACAATGTATTTCCGAAGTGCAGATATTGAAATACATCATGCATTCTTTTCATTTGTTCAGGTAACTTTAATCTATAGGCTACTTCTCCGACTTTTTCCACAATTTCAAAGGGGCCAATAAATCGGGGAGTCAATTTGCCTCGTTTTTCGAAACATAGCAATCTCTTGATTGGGGATACCCGAATGAAAACTGTCCCCAACTTCAAATTCTAATGGTCAGCGCCGTTTATCTGCATAACTTCTTTGTTGATCCTATGCCACTTTTTGCCGTCTTCTAATCTTCTCAATCATGTCCTATATTAATTCAGAGTTTACGATCTTATTCTCGCCTACTTCATCCCAATATAATGGAAACCAACATTTTCGACCATATAATGCCTCAAATGGGGGCATTTGTATGGAAGTGTGATAACTATTGTTGTAGGAAAATTCAAGTAATGGCAAATAGTGGTCCCAATTTTGCGAAAACTCTAATATACATGCACGAAGCATATCTTCCAAAGTTTGAATTGTATGTTCTGACTGCCAATTCGTTTGATAATGAGAAGCCATGCTAATGTTCGATTCGGTTCCCAAAACACCATGTAATTCTTTCCAAAATCATGACAAAAAGCGGGGATCGCGATCTGATCTATTGGAGACAAGTAGTCCATGGAGTCTTACTATCTCTTGTACATAGAGGTTTGCAAATTCCTCCATTTTAAACGTCATTTTTATTGGTAAGATATGAGCTAAGTTAGTCATCGGATCTACTTTACCCAAATAGCATCAAATCCTATGTTAATTTTTAGTAATTCGCTAACAAAATCCATTGTTATATTTTCCCATTTCCATTATGGGATTGGCAATGGTTGTAGGGTACCTACTGGTCTCTGTCATGTTAAAATCATGCAAGCGTACAGGTTCGTTGTACAAGTAATAATCGTGATGAGAGAGTTATCGTCCCAATGAAATAAAGCTCAATTCTAGTATAGTTGATATATTTAAATCGTGATTATAACAAAATATGATCGGTTTGTATCAACTACGTTTTATAACTACAAAAGCAATAAATAGTGGTTTAAATTAAATGTGACGAATGTATTGGATTTTTTACTCCACTAATCAATTCTTAATTTCAATCCTCAACTTGAGATAATTAATTCAATTCATGCAATTGTGACGATCGATAATTCCACTTTTATTTACTATTATTTTCCAAGATATAATAAACATATGTTTATCATGAGACGATCATATTCCTAGTCCGCATTCATATGACAAACATGCATTGAAATTNAGGATTATCACACACGATCGCACACGCCATGAATACTATTCCTAATATTTATTGTTCGTATGGTTCATAAACAATGTTCTACTTATCGTAAGTTTTTCAACACTACGAATAAGCAACTTATTGCCATAATGGTGCGCAAGCATTAAAACAATGTGATTATGTATGTTTATGGAATCACAATGCAAGAATTAAACTAAAAATATCAAGTCTTGAATTAGAAACTAAGAATCAAAGAGTTTTGTCATTCATCCAATACAATTAAATTTAGACTAACATATTAATGTAAGAATTACATAGAAAATAAAAGGAAGGCATCATCCGATTCATTGAAATATGAAGAAAATCTGGAAATCTTCAATTCAAGCTTTCAAATCCATATAAAAAAGATGAATTCTTCATTTTTTGATGTACTTTCTCTCTCTCTCTCTCTCTCTCTCTCTCTCTCTCTCTCTCTCTCTTTTTTCCCAAAATTCGGCTCTCCCTTCTTCTTCACGAGATTTTCCTTTATAAGATGTTCAAAAGATTGACTTGAATTATTACCAAAACGAAATAAGAAAACTTGAATTTTTCCTCGTTTAATAGTGGGGTGCGCACGCATGAAGGTTTTAGGCAGCCTCATGCGAGGTTGCCTTGGTTTGGGGCCCGTGCCTCGCCTGCAGGCGAGGGCAAGCACCTTGGTGCCCTTTTTGGGGCCAAATTGCAACTTGGCCTCCGAACTTTCTCCGAGCTTTTTTTTCGTTCTTCTTCAATTCTCTCCAATCATTTCGCTTCTTTTCTTGTTCAATTATGTCCTTGCATTCTCGACTTTTCATTTCTCACTCCAAGCCAACTTTTGATTATTTACATTTTAATCCCTAGATGCTCTCTTTGCTCTAGTTAACCCATTTTCTTGTTCATTTTCTCCAATTTCATCATATTTATCGATGTAAACCTAAAACACCCAATAAACAACAAATTCAGCTATATTTCAACCTAAATATAAATAAATATCCATGTTTTGATGTTCTAAATAAGTGTATAAATGCACTTATCAATCCCCTCAAAGTTGAACATTTGTTTGTCCTCAAACAAAAATATGGCATTACTCAACAATTGGTGAGATACCCTGCCGTGTCTTAGGACTGAAAATTTTTGTTAATACAAAAATTAGCTTCAATATCACATAGTTCAAATCAATCTCCACATGTTCCATGCAAAACTCGATGTGTGTGTGTGTGTGTGTGTATGTACTTGAGCCAACAAATCAAATTCGTGATTCGTTCAAATTCCAACCCTCGATAGTTTAATATTTCCTTACTCCACTTGAGAGATACGCACCCCATTCACTCTCTTTTCCCGAGGTGTGTTCTTAAGTTGAAGTTTAGCTAATTTCTAATCTTCGTCCTTTCTAGTTTCTGCAGGTTTTATCGGTACAAGTTAACATTTCAATGAATAAAGATTTTCCTATATTTGTTTGCTATGGCCTCCAAAAAATTAACTAAGCTAATAGTTCTCTCTCAAAAGTCTAATTTTCTAAAAAAAAAAAGCATTTTGGACATTATCTTGGTATTTGGTGTGTATTTTTCTAACTAAAAACACAGGACAATCATGCAAACGCAGTAACTTATATACAACAATCGATGATCATATAATGAATTCAGGCACCCCCAAACCTAACATAATGTACAAAAATATGACAATGAAAAGCAAAAAGAAAGGCAAAGAGGGGATGCGAGTACTCTTCTGGACAATCTGAAGGTGGCGGTGGTGGAAAAGGTATGTAAGCCGTAAAACCTATTGGATTTGGAGAAGACGGAGAAGGGTGCGGAGGCAAGTATACAAGAATCTCTCTTAATAGAACAGACTGTTGGCCCATCTCGTTCTAGATGCTGTTCACTGTAACATAACTCTCATCAATATGCCCATGTATACCCCTCATCATGTCATCGATCAACCCGGATAGTAAGCTCATCAATCTGTTCGGCATATCGATCCATTCTATCGAAAACCAAGTCGACCCTCTCGCTTTGGCAAAGTTGAAAGTAGACATATATAAGGTGGGCTCAATGTTGTGGCAGATAAATTTCATAAGCACTGTCAATAACTGAGTCAATTTGTTATATTTAAACTCATTTCCTACTTCCCCTTATCCTCTGTAGAGAATCTGAACTACCAAGGCCATATCCTGCTCCAGAAATACTGGGATGATGTTGTCCCGAGTTAGACCATAATACTCATCAATCACCTCAGGGGTGAACATCACCACTTTTCCCTAATCCATGTGTAGTGCTTATGGTCGAATTCTTAATCATCGATCTGACTATTAAAGTTAGTATAAAACTCTTGAACCAAAATTGGATATATCCGATGTGGTTTCTCTATCACCCCTGCCCACCTTGATCGGCCGATAAGAGTAGATATCTCATAACCCTCAAAATCGCCCAGAGAAACTTATCTCTGGCTATATTTTCCTCCTTCGTAATACCTGATCAAAGAGCCTCATGTGATATGCATTAAAGAACCACTTCATCCCGCCGTCGTCGACACATGTACGTGCTATAATGCTATGTGATAGCCTTTTCTTTTAATTTAGATGTAGAGGCCTGATGTTGACGTTTCAGCGACATCTTGTCAAAAGGCAGAGAAATCTAGCAATCCAAAAGTGAAATAAAAGTGACCTACAAAAGAGCACTATAATGCACAGGATAGGGAGAAACATGGGCCAAATGCGCAGAATGCAAATATTGAATGCCGGGCAACAGGCATTACCCAATTGTGTACAAAAAATGTTGTATATATGAATGTAAATATGTGGAAGTGCTCAACTAAGAACCAAAGGTGTGAGGGATGAGTTTGGTGCAAAAACACAAACAAACACTTCACGTGGGCATGACTAGGAAACAAAATCCCAAAATACCCATAAGTTGTGTGAAAGCCCCAAACATCATAGAAGTATCATGAAAGCCTAGCACTACAAGGTGCATAGCACAATCCTAAAGACACCTAAACTTGAAGACCCAACCAGAATATATGGAGGTATTTCATTGGCTAGGGAGTGAATGAGAGCGTGTGAAAGGGAAAAAAATGGGTGGTGAAACCGGGCTAAGGAGTTTTAAAACTCCTCACGGGTCTGAGGTACGCGCCTCACCAAATTTGCTCACTTCAGGTGAGCTAATTCCACCAGAAGGCACGTACCAGGCTTGCAGGCCAGGACGCGCACCCTAGTTGACCAGCAAGGGGAGTGTTCCCCTACTCCACTGGGTGTGCCCCAATTTTTTATATTTAAATTTTTATATTTATTTAGTTTAGACTCCCCCAAATTTCATATTAATCTCGTGCCAATATTGTTTCCAAAGATAGAATGTGTATCTTGACCTGAGAGAATTTTTGAAACTCATTTCTACTCTACTATGCTCTGAACATATCCAAATGATGCATAAAGGGCGTGAAAATGGTATGACGTCTAAAAAATTCATGAGATTTAAATATTTCGACTAGCATACTTTTGAACGTTTGGCGCTCTAAAAATCTCGATTTTCCCTCGAAACAAGTGTTTTTCTTTCCCACTCACCTAAGTATAATGGTAACATCCCCAAACTCATTCAATACCGTTTGAAACTTATGTGAGCACATGGAAGACTCTTTTGACCAATGTGATGGATGAATGATGCCAATTCTACATTAACACACCAAAGTAATAAAAATCATAATCTAATGCATCAAAACTGAATAAATAAAAGAGAAGAGAATGGGTTGCCTCCTAATAAGCGCTTGTTTATAGTCTAACTCGACTTTGTTGCTCAGGCTAGTCTGCATTATTAAATGACACGATTGTCTTTTCATTGAGTAGTCACCTCCCTAATAAACTTTGTTGTCCATTTACTTTGAAATTCTTCTGCTTATTCTAAGACACCACATCCACAGCACCGTGTGTAAACATGGCTACCACTGTGAAGGGACCTGACCACCTAGACTTTATCTTTCCCAAAAAAGAGCTTGAAGCATAAATTGAACATTAACACTTGTTGACCAATCTCAAACTCCTTTTCCCTTGTATGCTTATCATACCATCTCTTAGTTTTTTCCTTGTAAATCTTTGCATTCTCATATAAATCTAATCAAAACTCATCGAGCTCATGATGTTAAAAAAACCTTGTTTTCTCCAGTTGCCCTCATATTGAAATTGAGCAAGTGTGTTACCTAATATGACATATGCTCTAGCTCAACCGACAGATGACATGCCAATTGGAGTTTTAAATGCTGTTCTATAAATCAAAAGTGCATCGTCTAGTTTCTTTGCACAATCTTTACATGATGCATTTACCGTAGCTTCGAGAATCTTCTTCAACTCCCTGTTGGAGATTTCCACTTGCCACTAGTTTGAGGATGGTATGGAGTCGAGACACGATGTTTCACTCCATACTTAGCCAATAACGAAGCCAATAGGCGATTGCAAAAATGATTCCCACCATCACTAATAATCGCCCTCGGGGTGCCAAATCTCGTGAAAATGATCTTTTTCAAGAATTGAGTTACCACTCAATAGTAATTAGTTGGCAAAGCCATAGCCTCAGCCCACTTAGATACGTAATCCACTACCCCAATATGTATTGTTGACTGTAGGAAGAATGGAACGGTCCTATGAAGTCGATGCGCCAAACATTGAATATCCCAACCTCTAGAATGCTGTTTAAGGGTATCTCATTCCTTCTTGAGATGTTTTTGGTCCTTTGGCACTTATCACATTTTTACCATATAATGTGCATCCTTGAACTACATAGGCCAATAAAAAATTGATTGTAGTACCTTTGTTACTGTCTTGATTTCTGCGAAATGACTTCCATATGGTGTAGAATGGCATGATTCTAACACTTGATGCTGCTCTACTTCCAATATACAACGGCGTATAATCTGATCTGGACCCCTTCTATAAAGAAATGGATCATCCCAAATGTAGTGTTTCAAGTCACTGAAAAATTTCTTCTTTAGATAACTCAAGTATTCCAGTGGGTTGATAGCGCGGGCCAAATAATTTACGTAATCTGTGTACCATTGCATAGTGATAATCTGAAAAAGCATCTCATCCAAGAAAACTTCATTGATTTCTTCTATAAGGTCCGACTCCTGTGATTCAAGGCAAGATATGTGATCTGCAACAACATTCTCGCTCTCATTTTTATCTTTTATCTCAAAGTCAAACTCTTGCAACAGGAGTATCCATCCAATAAGTCTCGATTTTGCACCCTTCTTACTCATCAGATACTTCAGGGCAGCATGATTCGTGTAGACAATCGACTTTTATGCAATGAAATATGGTTAGAATTTGTCAAAGGCGAACACCACCCCCAAAAGCTCATTTTCTATAGTAGCATAATTTATCTGAGTCTCATCTAAAGTCTTACTGGCATAGTGAATGGCCTATGAAATATTTTCCTTGCGTTGATTCAAAACTACCCCCATTGCATGATCACTGGCACCACACATAAGTTCAAACGAATGGTCCCAATCTGGAATAGGCAAAACTGAAATAGATTCCAACTTTTCCTTTAGAGTGTTGAACGCTGTTAAGCATTCCTCAAAAACGTAAAATATACCCCTTTTCCAATAAATTGCAAAAGGGCTTCGAGATTTTGGAAAAGTCCTTGATGAAGGCCGTAGAACCCAGCGTGACCCAAGAAACTTGTGGCTCATTTCACTGGTACCGACGGTGGTAGCTTCTCAATGACCTGTATTTTAGCTCTATCTACCTTAATATCCCTTGCTGATATCAAATACCCCAACACGATCCTTTCCTAAAACGTGAAATGACATTTTTCCCAGATTAGCACAAGGTTGGTGTCCTCACACTGCTGCAACACTTTTCCTAATGTTCAAGGCATTCCATGAATGACTTCCCAAAGATTGAAAAATCATCCATAAATACCTCAATGATATTCCCCACCATGTCCAAGAAAATAGACATCATACAACGCTGAAAAGTAGCTGGGGCAATGCATAAACCGAATGGCATTCTTCTATAAGCAAAAGTGCTATAGGGGCACATGAATGTAGTCTTATCTTGATCATCCGACGCTATAGGGATCTGGTTTTACCTCGAATAACCATCTAAAAAGCAGTAGTAAGCATGTCCAACCAGTCTCTCCAACATTTGATCAATGAAAGGAAGGGGAAAGTAATCATTCATAGTGGCGTTGTTGAGTTTGCGATAATCAATGCAAACTCTCCATCCTATTACTATGCGCGTAGGAATAAGTTCGTTATTTTTATTATTTTTTCGGCACGACCTGTACTAGACTGACCAAATAGCTATTAAATATGGGTTAAATAATCCCTACATCCAAAAGTTTTAATACATTTTTTCTTACAACTTCCTGCATAGTCGGATTTAATTTGTGCAGATGCTCAATTGAAGCTTTGTAATCTTCTTCCATCAGCAAATGATCTTCCTTTGATTCTGTAAGAGATTTCTAGATAATTATCGAAAGTGAATTCTTCTTTGTATATCTAAGGTAAGTGGGCAGTTGTTTGAGTTCAAAGGTTGGAGCTTGCTGTATATATTGTAAAGGTTCTGTGTGGCCTTTACTGAGCTCCAAACGTAGTTGCTTGAAGAGTGGTGGTATAGCTGCCAAGTAATGTGGACACTCTTCTGCTTCCTCTTTTTTTCTTTTATGGAAAATCCTGAGAATGCACCAAACAAGCCTTAAGAGGGTCCTGAGGACGATCAAGTCTCAATGTCTTTATTACTGCTTCCTTGATTACATTAATTTGCATGCAAGAATCTGGTTTGCTTTGCACATCAATCAGAGCTCCTCTCGTAGCCAAAAATGGGTGACCCAAATAGCGGGACCATATCCTCCTCTATATCTAGGATAATAAAATCGGCTGGGAAAATAAACTTATCGACTTTTACCAAAATGTCTTCACAAATGCCTCGAGGGTGCTTGATTGACCTATCAGCCAACTGTAATAGCTTTTACTTCCCCCAAACATAGTTTCCTGAAAAGAGATAAAATTTTATCTCTATATAAGTCACCAATGTTACAAAAAAATGTAAAACTTCTTAGATCTTTTAACTTCGGTGGTAACTTATGTTGGAGAATTGCACTACATTACTCAGTAAGCATAACCATCTCATTATCCTCCAATTTTCTCTTGTTTGATAGAATGTCTTTAATAAACTTGGCATAGCTGGGCATCTGAGCTAAGTTTCAGCGAACGGTATGTTAATCTGTAGCTTTTTGAATACATCAAAAAATTTATGGAACTACTTATCGAACTTATATTTATATAGTCTCTGTGGAAACGGGGTCAGAGGTATATGCTTTGACAGGAGTGGTTTCCTTCACTTGTAAACTATTTGATGACTCAATTTGATTTCCCTCTATGGTTTTATCTTATTCATCCACTTGCTCTTTGCTTGAGGTAGGTACCTTTTCTATGACAATTGTTGGCCACTTTACATGTATTTCTGGTAGTTGAACTCCACTACGTGTAGTGATTGCTTTGAGCTGTTCCTTAGGAGTTGTCTCGGTATTGCTAGGCAAAGTCTCTTGAGTTCTGCCTGATAATGTGGCTGCTATCTGTCCCACCTGTTGTTCCAAGTTTTTGATCAATTTTTGAGATGTACTGAGATAGCAAATCTTCCAATGATGGTTTTCTCTCTTGTTGTTGCTGATGTTGGAACCCTGGTGGCCTATTCTAATTGTTTCCTCCTTGTCCCTGATTGTTCGACCATGAAAATTTTGGATGATTTCTCTATCCTGGATTATAAGTGTTGGGGCAAGGATTATTTTGTTTTTTTAGAAATTTCTGTGCGTAGTTAATCTCTTCAGGTTGAGTAACATGTGTAGACATCAAATGGCAGCGTGTAGTAGTGTGGTCTGCTCCACAACCTTGGCAAACAAGTGGTGATTGGTATATGTTGTCTGATTGAGAGAGATTATCCATTTTCACTGTAAGAACCTTCATTTGTGCCGCCAATGCTATCATTACATCCACGTTGTGTACCCCTACTATTTTCCTTGGAGCTTCCACATCGGTTGGCCATATCAATTAATTTTTGACTATCTTTTCATACAATTCATTAGCCTCATCGATGTTAAGTTTCATCACTAATCCTCACGCTGAAGCATCTGTCATATTTCTGAACTCTTGATGTAGTATGTAATAAAAGAGACACTATTGTGCCTACTTAAAAATGTCCAGGCTAAGGCATTTTCTAAACAAATTCTTGAACCTCTCCCAAACTTCAGTATAACTCACGAAATCTATCTGCTTGAAAGTGCGGATTTCATTCCTGATTTGGTGAACTCGAGAAGGTGAGAAGAACTTCATGGTGAACTTTTGAACTACATCATTCCATGATTGTATGCTCCCTAGAGGTAAACAGAGAAACCGTTCTCTTATGACATCCTTCAAGGTATGAGGGAATAATTGCATTCAGAATACGTCTACTGATATCCTTCGTTACTAATAACTTCACATAACATGAGAAAAGAAAAAATATGTTCATGAGGATTATCTGTGGATTTCCTGAAAAACCTGATGTTTTGACGATTTTGAAAATGATTTTTAACATCCGATCTGAAGTAAGAGTTAGGTTGTCCGAAGAGAGGATATACTACGGTGGGTTGCACTGGTACGGGAATTGGATTTGCATAATTCCCAACTAAAACGGGAGCTTCTTTCTGGATAGCTCTCTGTTGATCTAGCTGTGGTAGATGATTTTAAACCAAACCTGATTCTGTAGTTCTCTTCTGCGATTTCTGAAAGTCCTTTCGATTTTGTAATTTATTAGAGTGAGATCAACCTCGTCAGGGGCTTGCATAAACCAAGTTCGTTTGAAATTAGTCAAAACACAAGAGAATTAAGTAGTGTAATAATAGGCTAAAAACAACAAAAATAACAATGAAGACGAATCTAAAATATCAATAATTAAAATTAACACCGTTATTCCCTCGCATTGGCGCTAAAAATTTGTTATGTTAAAATCTCGCAAGCTTACGAGTTCAGTGATGAGACTCAATAGCAGGGTGTACCTATAATGCTCAATTCTAGTATATTTGAAATATTTAAATTCGTGATTGTAACAAAATATTATTGGTTTGTATCGACTACGTTTTATAAATACGAAAGCAATAAATATTGGTTTAGGGACGTGTATTCAATTGAGACTTTTAATGACTTTTTGAGATTTAAAAAGTTTAGGGGTATTCAATGTAAACTTTGAAGACTCTCTAAAAGAATTGGTGTATTGAATTGAAAATTTTATAAATTTTTGAAAAATCTCTACAAGTTACGATGTATTCAATTAAAACTTTTTAAAAGTCTGGTGTATTCAATTAAAACTTTTTAAAAATCTCTATAAGCCTTGGGGTATTCAAATTTTTATAAATTTTAGATACTTTTATAAAAGTCTCCAGTGTACTAACTTTTAAGCAAAAGTATTAAAATAAAATCTCAAAATTTGTCTCTCATTAATCACAAGATTTTGCGAGACTTTCATATATATATAAAAAAAATTAATATGTATTTTTTTTTCAATATTTCTCTTTCATTTTTCCTTCTACGAATATTAGAGTTATGATTAAAGTTTATTTTTTTTCTATTGATTATATTAGTTTCTATTTTTTTTTTCTCTCTCTTGTTGTTTATTTATAATATTTTATGAACGAATTAAATTGTATTCTTATAACTTTTTTTTTCTTTTTTTGTTCATTTTTTTCTGAAAATATTTTTTTAATTAATTATAAAATTTTATATATACTAATTTATAATTTAATTTAAATATATATTTTTTATTTGTTTGTAAAAGTATATTATATTAATAATATTGAATATTAAATTTCTTTTATATGTATAATAAATATTATTTATTTAATTAAATTTTTATTCGTTTTAAAATATTTTTTTATTATATGGGGGAAAAGGAAGAAGAATGAGGAATTGTGATGAGCATCACCTCGTATGTGATAATTTCATAATATTACACTAGATCCTTATAAATTCTATTTTAAATGAAAGTCTTCAAAAGTCTTTTAAATTCTACAAAAGTCTCTAAAAGTTTTAAAATGGAAGTTTATAAAAGTCAACAAAAAACTTCCGATAATTCCATACAAATATCTCAAAAATCCATGAAATCTACAAAGTTATCACTTAAAAAAAGTACACCAAAGTTTTCAAAAGTCTCAATTGAATACACCCCCTTTAAATTAGATGTGACGAACGTATTGGATTTCCAACTCAACTAATCAATTCTCAATTCCAATCTTTAACTTGTGATTGTTAACTCAATTCATGTGATTTTGACGATCAATAACTCTACTTTTATTTACTATTATTTTCCAAGATATAATAAACACGTGTTTATCACGAGACGATCATATTCTTAGTCCGCATTAATATAATAAACATGTATTGAAGTTTAGGATTATCACATACAATCGCACACATCATGAATACTATTCCAAATATTTATGTTCGTATGTTCCATAAACAATGTTCTACCTACCATGAGTTTTCCAACACTACGAATAAACAACTTATTGCCCTAATAGTGTGCAAGCATTAAAACAATGTGATTATGCATGTTTATGGAATCACAACGCAAGAATTAAAATTGAATTAGAAACTAAGAATCAAAGAGTTTTGTCATACATTCAATAAAATTAAATTTAGCCTAACATATTAATATAAGAATTAAATAGAAAATAAAAGAAAGACATCACTCGAATCATTGAAATATGAAGAAAATCTAGAAATCTTTAATTTAAACTTTCAAATCCGGATCCAAACGATGATTTCTTCATTCTTTGATGTAAATTCTCTCTCCTTTTTCCCCAAAATTATGCTCTCCCTTCTTCTTCTTTATGATATTTTCTCTTATAAGATGTCCAAAGATTGGCTTGAATTATTGCTAAAACGAAATAAGGAAAATTGGATTTTTCCCCATTTAATAGAAAGGCGTGCACCTAGTGCAAACTAAGGCCGCGCCTGAGGGTTTTAGGTAGCCTCAGGCGAGGCTGCCTTGGTCTGGTGCCGGCGAGGGCGCGCACCTTGGTGCCCTTTTGGGGCCAAATTGCAACGTGGCCCCTGAACTTTTTTCAAACTTTTTTCCGACCTTCTTCAATTCCCTCCAATTTTTTCGATTATTTTCTTGTCCAATTATGTCATTGTGTTCTCGACTTTTCATTTCTCGTTCCAAGCCAACTTTTGATTATTTGCGTTTTAATCCCCAGATTCTCTTTTTGCTTCAATTAACCCCTTTTCGCTTCAGTTAACCCCTTTTCTTGTTCATTTTCTTCAATTCCATCGTATTCATCGATATAAACCAAAACCACGCAATAAACAACAAATTTAGCTATATTTCAACCCAAATATCAACAAATATCCATGTTTTTACGTTCTAAATAAGTGTATAAAATACTCTTATTAAATTCCCCCAAACTTGAACATTTGTTTGTCGTCCAACAAAGATGTGGCCTTACTCAACAATTGGTGAGATATCGTGTTGTGTCTCAGGATTGAAATTTTTTGTGTTAATACAAAAATTTGCTTCAATCAATCTCCACATGTTCCATGCAAAACTCGACGTATGTCTGTGTATATTCATGCTAACAAATCAAGCTTGTGATTGATTCAAATTCCAACCCTCAATAGTCTAGTATTTCCTTACTCCACTTGAGAGATACACACCCCCCAAACTTATCATTTTTCATTCTCTTTCCCCGAGATGTGCTCCTAAGTTGAAATTTAACTGATTTCTAATCTTCGCCCTCTCTAGTTCAGACATGTTTTATCAGTACAAGTTAACATTTCAATGAACAAGGATTCTCCTATATTTGTTTGCTCCTACCTCCAAGAATTAACTAAGCTAATAATTATCTGTTAAAAATCTTATTCTTTAAAATAAGAGTTTGGGGCTTAATCTTGGAATTTGGTGAGTCTTTTTTTTTTAAAACTAAAAACACATGACAATCAAGCAAACGTAGTAAACTATATACAATAATCGATGATCATATAACAAATTCACAAACTAGGACGCGCACCTAAGGGCTTTGGTAGCCTCGCCTGAGACTTCTTTGGTCTGGGGCGCGCACTTTGCCTGCAGGCGAGGGCGCTCGCTTTGGTGCCCTTTTAGGGCCAAATTGCAACTTGGCCCATGAACTTTCTCCGAGCTTTGTTTTTTCGTCATTCTTCAATTCTCTCCAATCCTTTCGCTTTTTTTCTTATCAAATTGGGTCCTTGCATTCTCAACTTTTCATTTCTCGTTCCCCAACTTTTGATTATTTGTATTTTAATCCCCAAATTCTCTTTCATTTAACCCATTTTCTTGTTCCTTTTCTCCAATTCTATCGTATTCATCTATGTAAACTTAAAACACACAATAAACAACAAAATCAGCTATATTTCAACCCAAATATCAACAATCCATGTTTTAAGGTTTTAAATAAGTGTATTAAATACACTTATCAGTCTCTGATGCTCAACTTTAACTTGCCGACAAATTAGACATTTAGCAACAAATTTTGCTATTTTTCGCTTCATATCTGGCCACCAATACAAAATTTTCACATCGTGATATATCTTAGTTGTCCTGGATGTATCGAATAAGGGGTATTATGTGCTTCCTTTAAGAAATCTTTCCGTAATCCTTTCACTGCTAGCACATATAATCGATTTTTCTCCCTTAAAATTCTTTGTGCTGTCATGTTAAAATCCGTAGGCTTTCCTTTGGCTAAATTCTTGCGGATCTTCTTGGCAAATAAATCTTTCTTCTGTCCCTCCCTCTTTAATCTGTTCCATTAGTGTCGGTTGCAATGTTAACGTTGCTAACCTTACATCTCCGAGATTTTAAATTTCAAGGTTAAAGTTTTTGATTTCTTTTTGTAACTCATTTGACTTCTTCTTTATAATATGTGCTTTTCTACTCAATGCATTTGCCACTACATTGGCTTTTCCTGGATGACAGCAATTGTGCAATTGTAATCTTTGACTAATTCCAACCATCCACTCTGCCTTATATTCAAATATTTCTGAGTGAAGAAATACTTTAAACTTTTGTGGTCGGTAAATATTTTTCATTTTTCACCATATAAATAGTGGCGCCAGATCTTTAAGGCAAATATGATTTCTGTCAACTCCATATCATGAGTAGGATTGTTCTGTTCATAAGGTTTTAATTGTTCTAATGCATATGTAACTACTCTTCCATGTTGCATTAGAACACATCCGAAACCATTTTTAGACGCGTCATTGTAGATCGTGAATCCCTCACTTCCATGTAGGATTGTCAACACAGGAGCAGAGGTAAGACGTTTCTTAAGTTCCTGAAATCTTTTCTCACAATCTTCTACCCATTTAAACTGTATATTCTTTCGAGTTAGTCGAGTGAGAGGAGTAGCGATATTTGAAAAATCTTTCACGAATTGTCTATAGTATCTTACTAATGCTAAGAAATTACGTACTTCCGTAAGAGTGGTTGGCTATGACCAATTTAGAACTGCTTCAATCTTACTTGGATCCATCGAAATTCCTTCTTTTGTCAAGACATGTCCTAGGAAGGTCACTTGTTCCAACCAAAATTCACATTTTTAGAATTTTGCATACAATTGCTTCTCTTGCAAAGTTTGAAGAACTATTTCGAGATGAGTTGCATGTCCATCTCTTGATTTTCAATAAATCAAAATATCATCGATAAATAATATAACGAACTTATCTGGATATTTCTTGAACACCCTATTCATAAGGTCTATAAACGCATTTAGCGCATTTGTCAACCCAAATAACATTACTAAGAACTCGAAATGTCCATATCGAGTACTGAACGTAGATTTAGGGATATCATTTTCCTTAATCTTCAGTTATGATACCCTAATCGCAAGTCAATCTTAGAAAATATGACAGATCCTTGTAACTGATCTAATAAATCATCAATCCCCGGTTGTTCTTGACTATGACTTTATTCAATTCATGATAGTCAATGCAAAGTCGCATTAATCCGTCCTTTTTCTTAACAAAAAGTACTGATGCACCCAATGGTAATGTACTAGGTCGAATAAATCCTATAATTAACAAATCAACTAATTGGGCTCCGAATTCCTTCAATTCAATGGGTGCCATTATGTGCAGAGTTTTTGATATCGGTCGGGTGCCTGGAATCACTTCAATACTAAACTCAATTTATTGATCTAGGGGTAATCGGGGTAATTCATAGGAAAAAATCTTGAAATTCCTAAACGATAGGTAAGGAAGAGATCGTGAAAGCAACTTTCGTGTTCACATGATGTAAACTAACCAAAAACCTAGAGTGCCTTGAGTGATAAGCTTAGTGGCTTTACTTGCTAGAATGATAAATTTTGAGGTTTTCCCGGGTTAAGGAAAAAGAATTGGTACTTTTTCAGGAAACTTAAGGGTTTTCGACTTACCGTCGATCATAACACTGTTATCGAATAACCAATCCATCCTAAGGATTATATCAAAATCCTTAAAATCAAACACAATAAGATTTGCGGAATAATCCGTGTCTTCTACACGGATCATTACATTAGGCACATAATATGTTGCACCTTCAGTGGGTCCAGATGGTATAATAATGTTCACTGTAAATGTTAAAGGAGTTATTTTAACATTTACATAATGTAGGAAATGTAGAGATATAAAAGAATGAGTGGCACCCGTGTCGAATAAAGTGTATGCAGGTTTATTTTGTAGATAAGTCATACCTGTGATGACATTAATGCCATCTGCAGCTTCTGGGATGCACCATTGCAAACACTCTTCCTATCGGCAGAGTTGGTTTTGGATTATTTTTATTATTAGGACAATTCTTGACCAGATTCCTTCTTTTCCACAACCATAACATAGACCCAACTTCATTCGATAAGGTCTCATGTGTAATCGTCCACACGTAGGACATGGCGGATTCATAATTTCTTTTGATCCATTGTCGATCTTATTCTTTTTAACAGGAGGTCGGAATATAGATGAATTTGTTAGGAAATTTTTTTATCGTCATAACGATTGTTCATGTTGGATCATCAAGAATATGTAAATCAAAGTGGAAGCGTACCTGAATCAAACATGATTATTGCAATGAACAAGTCTTGCGATTTTAGTCTTCCAAATCAATATGTTATTCTTTTATTTCTCTCTGATGATGAGAGTCGGAACAGAATGAACCAAAAAACGTATGACCTGGGGATTACAACCGTACTAACGACTCATTTTGAACATTCTTTCACTAAGATAACCCTTAGCAACATACTTATCATTTTTGGTAAGTACGAACATGTCCGATACAAATACAAGTTTAAAGCTGTTCTTACTAAGTAGAGACCCTGAAACTAGGTTCTTGCAAATGTCCGGCACATAAAGGACATTATTGATGACTATTTCTTTCCCTGAAGTCATTTTCAGTGTGATCTTTCCAAATCCTTCAACTTTCGAACTTGTAGAGTTCTCCATGAACAATTGATCTCCTTTCAATTTATGATAATTTGAGAACATGGTCTTATCTGCACATATATGGCGGGTAGCACCAATGTCAACCCACCAATTCGTTGGATTACCAACCGTGTTGCATTCAGAAATAACCGCAGATAGACTCATCTCTTGAACCCCTTCAGATAAGGTGTCTCTTTCAACCACATTTGTTTGTGTAGTCTTCTTCGACTTTCGACATTCATTTGAACAATGTCGGACTTTTCCACAATTGTAACAACTGCCTTTAAGTTTCCTGACATTGGAGTTGTCTCTTCTGGTGCCTCACCGAAGATCTTACACTTCTTGTTGACGACATTCGAACCAGTTTTAACAAAATTTGCTCCAAGTTGAACAATGAATTTTCTTTCAATCTTCCTATTGTCTTCATCGATCCTCAAACGGACTATCAATTCCTCCAAGTTCATCTCCTTGCATTTGTCTTTGAGATAATTCTTGAAATATCCCCACAGAGGAAGGAGTTTCTCATTGATGGCAGTAATTTGGAAGGATTCACTCAATTTTATCTTTTCTGCATGTATGTTATGAAGTAGAACTTGAAGTTCTTATGCTTAACTTATTACGGTCTTGCAATCTACCATTTTGTAGTCCAAAAACTTGCTGACAATGAACTTATTTATTCCAGCATCCTCGATCTTGTACTTCTTCTCCAATGAATCCTATAGATCCTTAGCCAAGTCCATCGAACTATATATTCCATATAGTGTATTGTTCAAACCATTTAGTATATAATTTTTGCAGAGGAATCCGAGTGCTTCCATGCATCTAAGCAATAATTGATTCACGATGATTTTCTCCTTTTGTACCGTAGGAGTGGTTTCTTTTAAAAATTTTGCCAAAATCAAAGTAGTAAGATAGAACAACATAGTTCATTGCCATCTTTTGAAGTTCACACCTCCAAACTTTTCTAGTTTTTCCCCATGTGGAATATGAAAGTTTGGTATTGATATAGCTAAGGTGGAACCACATGATTCATACCATTAGTTGTTTGGCTAGAAATGGCATTAGCAGTGTTCATTTCTCATTCCAAAGGTAATTTTAGAGAAGTTATATTGAACCAACTTCCTCTAACATGATCAGAAGAAGCTTTCGAATATAAAAAGTCATGCCAAACAAACCCTTACCCTTATTTATAAGATTACAGAGGTTGCACATTTAATCTTATCCATCATATTTCTCTTTCTGCACCTTGCCTCATTTACCTGTAATTATAGCACTAATTTACTGATGTGTTTTAAAAGTTATCTTCCAATATAAACCATATTTGTTCTAAACATCATTTTTATAACTTAAAAGATCTCAAGTGTTAATAATCAAATAACGATAATATTTGCCGAACTGGGCAAAAAGCAGTTAACTAAAGTACAAATGAGGAAATTTTGGATCTATGTTCTTCGCTATCCAAGTCCCCAACCTCTCAATTTTTTAACATCTGGATCCCTATCGATCAATTTGACTAGTAAAAATTGAAACGTCCTCGACAGAGATGCCAAGAAACATAGAATGAAACCCAGTTTCTACGTTATGTACGAGTCGGGAACCCCAACTATAACTTTTCCGAAAGGAAATTCAAATTTAGGCAACTTGTACACAGTGCTACTAGCTAATTCATCCAGGACAAGGGTTGTAAACAGCCTGGCTTGGATGGTTTTCGGCAAGTTGGTGCTTTAAAGCTGGCCAACTCCTATCAGAACACTAGGATTTGCAAGCTCCTCATTTTCTTTTTACGCCTATCAGAGTCAATACCCTAAGGCCTCTCTTCTATATTTCTAAATGTAAGAAAACATTGATCTGCTAGCATATATATTAACCAAGCTTCTTATTCCGACGTTTGGCAACCTTGGCAACTGCATCACATATCTCTTTTTTGCGTTTGGAGGCAGTGTCGTTATTTTGGGCGGTAGCAGCATACTTGTTGGTGATATTATTATTATCATCATCCTTGTTTGAATTCTTGTGCTCGTCTTTTATCGCATCCTTCACAAAAAATTTCAACCTCCACAGTGTTGATTCACTCTGCACCCAAGATAAAATCACTTCACCAAGTTATGCCAAAAGTGAATATAACATAAAAAGGATACAGTACAATGTTTATAGGAACCTGTGCATTGATGTCAAGCTCCACGTTTTCAGCTGTCGATGGGAAGCTGGGGTTATTTTGAGCTATTATCTCTAGTGCCTTGCTAAGATCTTCAGGACATAATTTGGTGAGATCAATCCCGAGTTTTCTTTTCTCCGCAATAGATATACGTCTGGAGCAATGCTTTCATAAATACCATTGAATGACAAGTTATGAAGATAAGAAAAAATAACAACAGTTGCAAATAAAGTAACATTTGCAGCAGAGAGACAAGTAAACAACTCATCAAAATCCTTATGGAGCCCATAAGCCGTCTTCAATTGTCATTAAACAAATGAACCAAAATAACAACAGTTGCAAATAAAGTAACATTTGCAGCAGAGAGAAACAAGTAAACAACTCATCAAAATCCTTATGGAGCCCATACTCCGTCTTCATTTGTCATTAAACAAATGAACCAAAAATCTGTCAGTTCCTATGGCTGGCCCTAAGCATGTTCATCACTATAAATTATTCCTCCACAACAGCACATGTGAGTGAATATGTCTGTGTTCAAGAAATGTATAGAACTAAAACATTTACGTAAAGACACAAAGCAAATCTTAATATAAAGGTCAATACCAGTCTATTCAATGCTAAGAACGAGGAACATAAGGTCTTTAAAATGTGTTAATGAAATTGCTGGTGTTGGTTGAAGTAGAGGGGAATGGAGTAGGAGGAACAGACAGAGGACATGAATATTCCTTACTTAGATATTAACCACAAAACATGAATACAGTGAAAAAATTGAACTGTACAGTTATTGCATTAGCACTGACCTGCATCTTTTAACAATCATCTCCCTGAGTTCTTCAATATGCATATCAACCTCATAAAGCTGTAACAAACATCAGATGGATTATCAACTCATTTATTGTGGTAAAAAAAAAAAAGATGATATTAGAAAATTCGCCATGGATTGCTCGAGGGAATGGACAACTAATTTTTTTTTTTTTTTTTTTTCTTTCATAGTTCCACTAGTAAAACTACTGAATTTTGTTGTACCTCATTGTTTATATCCCTGGCCAGTTTCATGTGAACAGCATCCTGGGCGAGCTGCATGTTAAAGTGTGCTTCTGCTTCTTCCCCTTCTCGTCTTTTTTCCTGCAAATACAAGATGTTGAAGGCAACAGCTATCCAAAATATTTCCTGTAATTCTTTATGGTGGTGCAAGCTGCCAAGCTGTAAGATTTGTAATTACCTCTTCCATAACTTTTGGCAAAAACTGCAGCCACTTCTCCTCAAATTTTTCCAATAAGGTTTTGGCCATTACATGAACATCACTCTTTTCATCATTGTACTTCATTGCGTTTTTAAAAACCAGGCGCACATCAGAACATATCTCCAGGACATGCTTATACCCAGTACCATCCTTGGCCTCCATTTGGTTTTTTATTGTACTGAAGTCCATGGGCCTGTCAATTATCTGATATACATCACCCATGACAAATCAATCCAAGTCCACAATTGAACCTTCAAAACATGATTATCAAAATCATAAAAGATAAAAAAGAGACGAGAAAAAAAGTTTGCAGCACGTAAATTTCTAAAACTTCATGCATGGGAAGAAGGAATAGAAGTATCTGTGCAAATTTAGTAAGAGATAAACTTCAATGCTATCTTGCATAGCAATTAGCAGTATAACTATTCTCTAAGGAGTTGGATGATGTCATATTACCATCACAAGCTTATGTTTTATGTTCTATTCTCCTACTTTTGTTTTTATAGTAATAGTTTAATTGGGCATGAATGAAAGAAGTGGGTGTTTATCACATCATATGCACTACTTTCCACATGTAGATAAGCACAAAAGTGGAACAAGATAAGCATGATGATAAACCTGATAGTAATCATGCAACCCAAGTCCTTCAACATCTACAGGTTGCATAAATGGCCATGCCCACTTTTGCTGTGTGATCTGACACATTTGAAAGGCATGCATTTTAGTAATGAGAGAATATTCTAAATAGGAAACCACACACAAGACAACTCAAAATATAACAAAGAAAATCACTTTTCAACTTCCTCTTTTACATTAGATGTTCTAGATTTGGAAGAGCACAATGGAATCAGATTTCCATAGTGTGGACAATAAAACAGCTCAACCTCACAAAAATGCCACTACCATAAAGTTACCCTGAAAAGTCCTCTCACTGATTTTGCTTCAAACACCAAATATACTAGAAATTGGTCACATATTGTCACAGAAGTTCCTATGCTCAAAGGAGAAGGATTCTCCTGCAATATAAGAGAATTTACCACTGCCATCACCTGACATATCAAGAATCAAGTCTCTGAGAGAGCAGGAGTGAGTGAAAAAAAAAATTAAAAAATCTTGCCGCAACCGAAAAGGATATTAATACTCTTTTCTGTAGTGTGCCTGTAATTTGTAAATACCATGATAATATGCTTTTAAAGAAATATCAACATCTAAGAATGAATCAAGTTGGAAGACTCATATTACAGTCAGGACCTTAAAAAACTATGTGTACCTATTTATGGCAATTGTTCAGTCATTAGCTGCAAAGCTTAAAAAGAGGATCCCTCAATTTATGAGGTTATGTAACTAAAGTTCTAAACTACACTAGTTTTTATTAGTTCACTGTTAAGGTGTTACTACTAAACCTACTTGGACAGCAACATTAAAATGAGAAGGTCAGTGATATTGGTCATTCAAGAATCAAAGAGCAGTATGGTTATTTTACATCACTATACACAATGTTACTTGAACCTCTAATTCTTTAGAATCTCAATCCTACCCCTATGATTCCCATTCTAATCTGAGGAAAGAACATGTAATCTCCATAAATAACAAAAAATTAGTGAATATCTTGAGTGGAAAAACTATTTTCCAATTTCCACTCACTGTAGACAAAGGACAATGGCTTATGAAATTATTTAACCGAGATCATCCTGGGACTTCAATACATGCCACTAGAGACACCACCCTAAGGGTAGGTCTAAGAGTCAACTCCGGTAGTTGCTAATTATTCAAGATTCGCGAAATCACTGCTGAGGCCAAATGAACAAGTATGCAAAGCATTACTTCCAGATTAATGGTACTGGAGTTAACTAGTCAGCTCACATATTAAGAGATCTCAAAATGTATTCAATTAACTGTAACAAAAGATCCAAAGGTGCTCACACAGTATTATTTAAGAATTCTTTTTTTCTGATAGCAGTTGGACACTACATTTCAGGGGATATTATTAATTTAATCAAGCAGCTTAAGTTGATGACCTGCCTGACGAAATATAGTACCAAACTGGCGCATTAGCTCTTGCATTCTCTTTGCAGCAGCAGCCTCTCTGCGTGATGCATCCTGTTGTAGCTTCTTCATACTCGGAACATGTTTCTCCTTATCCTTATCAATCAAAATAGGGGCATTTCTAGATGTGCTTGGTTGTTTTATTTCAGGAGTCGAATAAAATTGCTCAACTTCATTCACTCTATGCTCAAGCTGCAAATCAAAAAGAAATCATAAAACTTTAAGTTATGGAAATACCATCAAATGAAAGTTGCAACATGCAACAGGCTATGCATTGCACAACCAAGGAATCACCAATATAACAATGACATTTATTAGATGATTTCAAATGCCAGATCTTCAAAGACCTAATGTGACTACATAATGATGCGAAAACAATCAAGTGCTTACTTTGTCAACTTTTGTGATTATCTCATCCACTCTACCCTTGAAATCTTCCACTTTGGCAGAAGTACCTTCCATCTCTCCTTGCTCTATGTTCGTAACATCCATACTTGGTTGATTTATTTTGTCCATCAGTATTGCTAATGTTAAAAAAATAAAAACAAATAAAAATAAAAATAAAATAGCCACAAAGCTTTACAGCAAATATCATTTGACGCCAACTAGGTTAGACAACAGGAGATAGAAGGAAGAAATCTATTTAAAGATCATACAACAAAAGAAGCAGGTGATAAAGAAACACATCCCAACAGAAACTCTTCGTTAAAAAATTAAATGTAACTCTCATACTAGCCTTTTTTTACCTTTTTTTTCCCGAAAAGGGAGGTATCTAATATTTATAACTCACGTGTCCTCGATTTGTAGCCTAAAATTCATTCCGCGATTAGGAGTAGCTCTTAAACAGGAATCAGAAACAGTATCAGTTACCATAAAATTAGTTTCAAATGGGACTACAATCTAGCATTACAGAATTAGAAACATCCGCCACAGCCAGAAAAATTATGTCAATTAAATTGACAATTGGAATTCGCGTTATATATGGAGTAAATAGGTTATTCTACTTTTTAATGTTATCAGAAGAATACCCTAATAAGGAAATTCAATTTTCACATGCACACCCATTCCATTTTACATATTTTTTGCAATTATGCTAAGCTGAATTACTTGTAAAAAGAACAGAGGGGCCTGTACGGAAATATATATATATTTTTCTTTTATGAATTTAGATAGAAATATATACAGCAAGTGAGGTACGTACCAGTTGTCGGAACGGTGGGGATAGCGGCCGGAGAGTGGAGACTTCGGTGGCGGAAGAAAATCGCAGTGCCAGTTCTCCCCCTAAGCATTTAATTTGTTGGTAAATTACGGGCACCGATCCCTACCTTTGACCCTCGTAATCTTACCCCCACGGGGATACGTCATCTAATTGTGATCATGTCATTTTAATTTGATTTTGTTTTTCGATACGACTACCCAACTTCTTTTATTCATTTTCATTAATTTTAAAAAAAATAAAATTATAACTACATTATATATACAAAATAAATTTAGAAAAAAAGAAAAAGAAAAGTTTTTCTTATTATTTCAAAAAAAAAATTTAAATAACTTTTTATTTTACTTTATTTTATTAAGTCACTTTTTTAAATAAGTTTTTATTTTATTTTAAAACTAATTTTTATTTTATTTTATTTTTTAAGTAATTTTTTTAAATAAGCTTTATTTTATTTTTTAAAAATAAGTTTTATTTTATTTTTGTTTTTTCAAATTTATTATATATAAATAATGCAAAGTTACCATTTTACCTATTTTAAAAGTAGTGAAAATGGTAAAAAAAAAAAAAGGTTGGATGACCATGATAAAACATTATATGAAATTGAGTTGTCTGGTGAAACGTTATATGAAATTGAGTAATCATGGTGAAATAAAATTAAATTGGGTGGTAATTATAATACTAATTATGAAGTTTGGTGATCTTGGTAAAAAAAATCAAATTAGGTGATCATGATGATACTAAATATAAAGTTAGGTGGTCATTGGTGGATTTAACCCGTCTTAAAACAATATACTAGCAAATAT